>WBMV01000295.1:724944-866552 GCA_013396655.1 Campylorhamphus procurvoides | reverse complement strand
GGGCGCGGGGATGCCGAACCCCCCCCGGCGCTCCGGGATGCTCCGCTCGGGTCGGGAGGCGAGCGATCAAGTCAATAAAGTTACCTCCATAGGCGCCGAGAAACAAACAGGCTAAACCCCATAGGTCCTCATGTCTCAGTATCATCAAGAACTTGGGAGGGGGAGGGAAAAATAATAATAATAAAAAAAATTTAAAAAAAAAAGGAAGAAAAAATAGAGCTCCGGAACGAGCCTTTAAAATCAACAGGAAAACAATGCCAGCGGCATGGCAATATAGAAAGCCATCTGTTCACGATTTCTCCTTCTCTTTATTACAGGGATCACAACAAATAGGGAGAACCGGCTCTTGGAGAGAAACCGGCATCAGCCACTGGCGCTGATTAAATAAAATAAAAAAAAATACGGGGAGGAGGAGGGGGAAAGAAAAATATTAAGAAAACCTGTGCGGAAAGGCGACAGAAGAAAAAAAATCATCCATAATATTTGGCTGTGCTGGAAACGCTGACTCCCTTCCCTTGGATTTGAGCAGTGATGCAGCAGAAGCGCTCTCCGCTCACTCTCGCTCCCTCTGTTCTCTCAGACTCTTTAAGAACATTGGCTGGAAAATCATTTTCTTCGAGCGGTTCCAGTTTCTTCATCCATCGCGTCCAGTGCTTGGGAGAGATTAGTACGTTCAACTGAGATCGAGTCTGGGTGGCTGCTGTATCCGAGCTGGGCTTTTGCTTTGGCTTGGGTTGGTTTTTTTTGGCCGCGAAACTGTCTGATGGCACAACTGCAACATAAAGGTTAAATATGGCACAGGAAAAAAAAAAGGAGGGGGGAGAAGGAAGGATTAGAGGAAAGAAACTAATATAAATCAGTAGAGGTTCTTTTTAGCGAAGAGGTCTTTGATCTCTGCTGGGTCTTACAGATCTGCCTTTTAGAGAGAGAGAGAAAGGAAGAGAGAAGGGGGGAGAGAAGGGAAGAGGGGGGAGAGATCTTTGGCAGGTGCAGAGTGAAAACCTCTTTCAGCTACACTGAATTCTGGAGACTGGTTGGACTAGTAGCTCTGCAGCTCCAGCTTTCAGTGGGTGTGTTAAATATTATGAGCGAGCCATGATTCCTGCCTTCCTCACGTCATAGTTAGGAGATTGGCTAAATAAACGCTACAGTGATAGTAACAGGAAAACCTCAACCAAAAGCGGGTTTTTTTTTCTCCTCCTCTCCTCCCTCCTTCCCACCCCCCTTTTCATTCTACTGCAGCTCCAACTGGGGCAAGGAGAGGGCGTCTGTTCCACAAAGGTTTGGGAAAAAAACATAAAGGGAAAAAAAAAAGTGTCAGGGGAGAGAGGAATCTGCACTAACAGCATTGCGAAGCAGGAGCTTTGCGGTCCGTGCCCTGGCTGGGATGGGCGATTCTGCTCCGTCATTGCCCGGGCTGGAAGTGGCGCAGTGCCCGCTCCCCTCGCCCCTGGCCCCGGCAAGGTCAGCCCCTTAAACCCTCTGCTCCGCTTCCTCCCGAGGAACAGCCTTTCTTTCTAATCCGCGATCTTGAGGGCTGCGATAATCCGGCAGCGTGCTGCCCTCTCTCCTGCTGCCTTCGCTGCGCAGTTGGCTCCGTGTCTGGGTGGCCTAAGGACTGATGGAAATGGTGGTGTCGGGGCCAGGACAGCCCAGGGAGTGCTGTTGGCAGTTGTCTAAGGTTGAGGGCACTCTACAGGAAGGCACAAGCTACTCCTGATCTTCAGGTGATCAGGCAGGGATGCTCAGAGTTGCTGATTATGTCTTTGGGCAGGGGCTCCCTGGATTTTATGGTCCATAGCAGGGCTCAAACAGTTGTCAAGTGGGGCTGCAGGTGGAGTGACAAAGCTGAGGTTCTTCCCCCGACCCACCACCACCTTTCCACAGAATCATCTCCATGCTGACCATACTCATCCCTTTTCCCCTCTGCATTAAGCAACATTAAAGTATTTCTTTATCTCAAAAAGTATTCCCCCACCCGACGGGCTACATCCAGCACTGTTCTTCACTGGGTGTGTCTGTAAAGCCCTGTGCTCTGCACTCCTCTGAAGCACATCCATGCAATGTTACAGTGTCACCATGGGAAATTACCACTTTTCCAACAGGAAAAGAAGATCGATGAAAAAAAAAAGACCTGACAGGGCCATGGTCCTATGGACTGCTCTGTACCTTTGTGGAGAAACAATACAGGGCGACCTTGTAATCCCAGGGTGCAGAAGTACAGCTCCCTGTAGATGCAGCACTTTGATTCCATGGAAGCCATTATGTCACCCTGGATCCTTCAAGTACTTAATCACACTAAAAGAATTTGCTACAGAGCCAAAAGCAAGGCTTTCCATCTTCTTTTCACTTTTTTTCACCAAGACCAGCTTAGACAAAGGCTTTATGGACAGTTGACTGTGTGGACAGTGACACATCCTTGTGTGTCATTGTCTCTCGCTGCTGCTCAATAGCAAGTCTCTGTGGTCCTGCTTGGGAAATGGAGTTTGGTTTATAAGTTAACTATCCCCCCATGCAGTGAGCTAACATTCAGCTTATTTTACCTAGTTTAGGAAGCTGGCATTTTTGGTCCATCAGGAAAAGCCTGGAAGTTTTGGTTCAGCTGGGGGACCCACAGCTGAACAAAGGGGATAAGTGTAGTGAGAGTGCAGTATGAATGGCAGGTGGATGCTAGAGCCTGTGCCTTGGAGAGTGGAGTGATGAGGGAGGGCAGCCAAAGCCAGTGCCCTGGGAGATGTGAGTGCAGGGGACATGGTTCTGTGTGTATCACTCATGTTATACTCTTTGCTCTGGCTTTTTAGAAGAGTTCTGAGTGAGGTGTTTGTGAGAATAGATAATATTACACATTAACAGCTTAAGCATGGCACGGTGGGGTTTGTAGGCTGCAGGTTGTACCCACGTGGGTTTTTTTTTCCTTAGTGTTTTCCCTACTGAAGCTGAGGGCTATGGTATTAGATGGGGGTGAGATTTAACAGCTGTTGCTGTTAAAAGTTGCAAATTACTTAAATGAGTTCTGTAAGTTAAAGTTGTTTGAATATATTTATTACTTTGCAGTAACAGAACATTGTGTCAAATGTGTTATAACTCCACATACAAGAATTATATAACGAAAGTGAGACTAGCTTTGAAATATAAGCAACTAAATGTAATTAATTACATGACTTTCAAAAGGTGAAATAACAGTTCTGTGAACATGTAACTGATTCCTTGAAACTACATTTTCTTGTCCTCATCAGTGTGACCTTTGGTGCATATTGGCTGTTTAGTTAAGCATGGTTTCATCTCAGTTGTCTGCCTCTGAACTGAATCTCCCCACCTCTCTCCCATGAGCTGTTCGTTCCTTAAACCTTTTAGACATTTGAGTTTTATCTAAAGATGGGAGACTGGTGGGTGTACCCCGTTCCATTCTGTAACTGACCTTTGTGGACAAGTTTTGCTAGGACAAAAAGTGCCCTAGAGATGTGAATAAAGGAGAGCTATCTCATCTGCATTTCTCACCTCACCTATTTTTTTCAATTTATTTTTGTGTATACATTTCAGAAGATCTGAGTCTCACTTTTTTGAGATTATACTTACTAGTTTTTAAATAACATCCATACACTAGCAAAGTCAAAAATATTCAAAATGTTGAAAAGGAAGTGTTTTTTCTCAAATCACCTGGTATCTTCCAGGCTTCAGTCTTTCCAAGCAGGGATCAGCAGATGCTGTTACCTGAATCAGATTTTTCTTATATTGTTTTATCCAATGCAATAGAGCAAGCTTTAAATGATGATGCCATCAGATAATTATTAGTTTCTTAAGTTCCGTATTTGCAAATACCTTTAGCCACTAACACAGTTGTCTGTGAAATAAGATGCATTGGCTAGTTGGCAAACTCTAGCAGAGAGTGAGCCTGTGGCTTTGCTTTGTAGGAAGGGAAATGTGTAATTATCTGTATCCTGAGCCTTTCTTCCTCCATCCTAGAGACTGTTAATGATCAGCACCAGCAGTATCTTACAGCCCCTCTGCACCTCTAAGCTGTGCTGATGGGTAAAGACGAGGCAATGAAGCCAGCACACATCTTGTTCTTCTCAAACCCAGCTGGGCTCCACCCCAGCACACCTTTACACAAGGAGGATACCAGCCTACCTGTTTTCTTATGGATCTTTCCCATGAGTAGGTGCAAGAATACAAGCTTGCTTTTCTTCTGGAGCCACTGTGCCTTGAATGAGAGTGAAGGGGCTGCTCACACCCCTCTAAATCATCTGTTTGGGAACACAAAATAAGTAACAATCTCACATTTGCATTCCTGCTGGTGACCCGAGAGGGCTGGCAGGGAGCCTGGTGGCTCCATGGACAGGGACTCTGGACAGGGAGATGGAGAACCGGAGTATCTGCTGGGCTGGGAAGGCTGGGGTGGTTTGTGGTGAGCAAGCCACGGATTGTTGACGTATGAAGCCACTGGGATACGTCAGAAGCTGGGCTGCACGTCAGGATAGCCTGGAAATTGGGCAACAGGTACAAGAGAAGGAACAGGCAGGTTCAGAGACCAGGTCCAAGGTATTTTCAAGGCTAGTGCAGCTTCCTAGGGCAACCTCACTGCTGACTCTGGGCAAGTGTGAGCTTGGTGCAAGAGAGCTTTTGTGCTTGTGCTGGAATCTGGGGTGTATGTGACCAACTCCTGAAGGGAAGGGTTCCCTTTTCCTGATGCAAGAGAAGAAATGGGGATTTTTTTCCAACAAGCTGGATTTCAGTCTTACCTCCCTATCTATGTACCATGATGCACTGGTCCCTTGAATTTCAGTACAAGTGCAATATCTGTATGCAAGTTACCTTCCTTGGCTTCAAACTTTTGCCTTCAAGACTTCAATTGATGAGAAACAAAAATATTTGGTAACTGTTGACTGTTGTTCAAGCCTTTCTTCAAGTAAACTTCTAAGATTTTAAGCAGCAAACTTGTGTGTGTAGAGCCACAGGGTCTTTGTAATAATGCCTGGTTTGGGTAATTTAAGAAGTTGTTTATTATCTTAGTTTCTGAGGTCTTGGTCTCAGTAAGAAAAATGTAAATATTTCTTCTGAAATAAACTCTGTGCCTTCATATGAAATTCCAGTATGTAGCAAAGAGCTTTTGATTTCTGCTGTGCTGAGTGTTGGACCAGCATTACCTCTATAATTGCTGGCATTATGTAAACAAGGAAATAATAAGTTCTTAATGGAATATTATGACATTAGTAAATCACTGCATACAGCTCATTTCAATAACTTAAATGAAATCAAGTCCCTTACATCAACTCTTTATTTTCTTTTTGGTCATTGAATTAAAATCTTTCTTCTGCTTTATTGAAGTATTTGGATGTCATTGGGAATTTCACGTTGAATTGCTACCATCACAAGCCAAGATTGCTTTGGATCTAACAGGCTTTTAAATGTGGTATTACAAATTAACACTAAGCACTTCTTTGCAGGTTCTACCTTTGCTGTTATTTAATAACACAATCAAGAATTCAGGAGGGGTTATTGTCACATATCCTGGCATTTCTTCATTGTTTTGTGCAAGAATTAATAGCTTATCTGTTGCTGAAATCTGCGTAGATGTTTATTTTCCCCGTTTTTGTCTTCTTGCCTCACTGAGCAGTGACAATGGTCAGTGTACGTGATAGTGTATTCAGGTAAATAAATGAAGCATGGTTTGGGGTGAGTAAACATACCCAGCTATTATTTTCTGTTATAACGGTTTACAGCCTTCTGATGTAAAGCCTGAATGCAGCAGGGCAAGCTGTAAGTCAGGCCTGATTGCACATTTTCAATCAGAGTAATATTTTTATTGTTACTTCTAATGGAAAAATGGATTTTCCTTTCTGAAAGCCTCTATCTATGATGCTGGAAGTCCTGAGGGCATCACACGCGTTGCCTGGCCCCTGTGGCAATGCTGCCTAGAGTGCTCTTCCTACTCTCCCTCCCTTTGCTCCCTCTGAAGATTCATGTGCTGACCTAATTTATTGGTGCTTTGCCTTATAAACACAAATCACACTGGTAATCTAATGGGTACTGCATATTAACCTCCCACACTGCCAAAATCACTTTTATTGCTAAGAAACACACTTGATACTGAACAGAAAGTGATTCCATAAGCTCGATGTCACTGTCAACGTTTTTTGTGTATGAAGAATCAGTGATACATGTTGGAAGTGGTGTGCTCATATTTTTTATTTTTCTTTCTAATAATGCATACTAATATTGTTTTGGTTGCCTTCGAGCCCAGGATTCTGTTCGGTGTTTGACATTTTTTGAACAAACGTTGCCCAAATCTCCACCCTCAAATCAAAGAGGCAGTGTGGCCACCCGCTCCTTCCCATGGTGGTTTTGCAAAGGTTGGCTGGAGGGGCACTGAGCTGCAAGCCTGAGCTAAATACTGCTGAAAGAAGGGACACATGAAGGGCTGCCCATTACCAGCAGGGCTGGCTGGTACTGTCAGATCATCACAGCTGGGCAGAGGTGGGAGCTACATCCTGGAAATTTATCACCAGCCTCAACTGATTTCAGCAAGCTGAAGCTTTCAGATCAAGCCTTTTGCTTTGGAGTGTTCCCATTCTTTAATTTGGGATACAATATTCTGGATTACCTAAACCCCAGGGACTTGCTAAACCTGTTGAAAGCACTGAACTCATATTAAGGCAATGAAATAGGAGGCTTGGCCTTGCCTGTTTGTTACTCCTCAGCTGTTGCTGCTGCAGTTCAAGAGTTGGCTCCTCAATTGGGATCAGCTGGCCCCAATTTCAATGAAATGCCATCTATTTATATCAGCTGAGGATCTGGTCCACAATGCTTAATTCTTCCACTGTCTGGAACAAAGAACTGCATGGTCATGCAAGAACAAAAAACCCTCTTGTCATTGTTAGAGCAATGGCATTGGCCTGTGGAGGGATCACATTTGCTGGACTCATTCAAGTGGAGTAGTGATCTTGCATATAGCTACATTACAGAGGGGCTGAAAAATTACCTTCCTAAGTGGTAGGATGTCATAAAGAAAATTAGCTGTTAAGAGGTTGTGTTCTTATCTAAAAATTATCATTGAAATTAAGTCAAAACAAATTATCTTGGTGTGCATGACATAAGAGCATGCACTGCTTGAGTTATCATAATTTCATCTTCCTATGGCAACTGATTCCTTCAAAAATAACTGAGATCAAATAACCTGTATTCCTTGTGGACTTTGAGTTAGTGCATGAATCTTTTTAAAGTCTATAAAGCATGGCTTGCTAAATTACACATAAAATAATTTTGCAGTTTCATTGAAATTGAGGGAGCTACATGATTTATGCCTGAAGAAAATGTGTCCTGATGCTAAAACAAGATGTAGTTACACATGCACACAGGACGCTTCTGCCTACTACAGTGTGAAGTCACACATGAACCTATTTGAGGGCATACAAACACATGAATGCATGTACACATGAACAGCTTAATTGTATGCTGAAGACTCTCTTCTGGGAATTCTTTTTGTTGTTGCAGCCTAATTTTGATTTGCTTGAATGTTTTGACATCTTAACGTGAGCTTTTTTTCCTCTTGGCTGACTAAATTTTCAATCAGATAATTAAAAAAACCAAACCAAAACAAAACCCTAAAACCTGAGGAAGTAGGAGAGCAAACCACAAGACATTTTAAGCATGCCTCATCCTGAAATAGAAATGAAAATACTGATAGAAACCCTCATGGGAGAATCTTAAAACTAGGCAATGTAACCTAACAGGCTCTGAATTACTCTGCCCCCAGGAGACACCAGGACACTCCCCAACTTGGATGCTCCTTGCCAATGTGATTCTGAAAAGATGCTTCAGCTCTGTTTCCTTGTCTGATGAGAAGGATACCCTTGAGCATTTTGAGATCTATTAATAAAAGCCACTACAGGAGAGAAATGGTGGTATTTTAGGTCTCACTTCTTAGGAGAATAATTCATACTCCTGACTTTAGCCCCAAAAGAAACTCAGGACTTTGAGAATATTCTTTATAGGAAAATCTGCAACTTTGGGAGTTGGGGAGAGTCCTTGAGTCACGAAACCCCTTAAACATAATAGTGTCCTTATTTATTGGCTTGGTGTGAGCTTCCTTTCTAATGAATTGCCACTTTCCCTGTGGTTTGGGCTTCTTGCCCCATTCTGTTAGGGCACTCCAGAGCTGCTGTAACCTTGCACTAGTCCCAGCCTGTGCAGTTCCTGCTACACACCTTTGAAATCAGAATTAAACCATCCCATCCTGAATTAAAATGAGCCCAGGGCTGGCTTGGCCTTGGTTAAGATGTGGGGAGTCTACTGTTGGTTTGCCAAGGGAGGTGCTAAGGGTCTCTGGTGTCTCCCCTTCCCATCAGCAGGACAGGGTTTTCTGGAACTGCTTTGATGTCACTGATTTCCACTCTTCTAGTCCTAAATTTGTTTTTGTTTCCCTATGGGATTTTTTTTCATACTGTTTCACTTCCTGAATTTTTCTTTCAATGTGTTGTAATAGTAAAATTTAGTGATTAGATATTGCTATTTTGCATTTGCTATTAAATGTTGGAGGATGTGTGTAGCCCTTGTGGTAAAACAGCTGTGCTCTTATGAGGGAGGGATGATCTATGAGTTTGGGAATGTGTGAGGGTGCTGTGGGCAAGTTTGTTTTCTGTATCTATTATTTCTTGTTGGGCCTTGGGCTTTTCCAATGCATGGTTTCAAGCACTTGAGACAGTTTAGGTGCCTGAGCTGGAGATATAATTGCCATAGACTCCCTTGTAAGTCAGATCTTATTGCCTTTGGGTTTGTCATTTAGATGAGAGACCAACACAGTTTTCAATATATAGGTTGGAGTAATAAGACTTGATTTATCTGCTCTGTCTCTTCAGAGCAGGATGCTTTGAGGCAGGGTATCTCCTGTATTTTGTGTTTGTACAGTGCCTGCAGCAAGAGAGCTTTGTCCTCAGGTGGAATACAGGTTAGGAGAAGGATGGGGATAATATATATATACAGAGCCTGTAATCCAGTGGTGAAAGTAGTTGCTCACTTACTTTCACTGCTGGAAGATAAAAACTCAGGCAGTTGCCAAGAAGTGTGTCAAGGTTATAACTCACAGGTGGGCTGGAAACACCAATGTCAGACATGCAAAGTGGAAGTGGTTTCAAGCACTGGCTTTTTCCTTCTCTGGTTCTTTGAAGACTGAAGTAACTTAAAAAGAAGGGAAAGAAAAGGTTTCCATGGAAATTTTTGAAACCAGAGGAGTGAATATTGGTGTGCGCTTTGTTCTGTGTTCTTCACAGCTGATAGTAGTCACAGTGTAAATGGACTTAACTGCTGAGTGACCTTTGACAAAGCCAGATGGGAAGTCTTTGTTGTTGTTGTCAGTGATGGTAATTTCTTTTTTTTTTTTCAAGGTAAGAAGTCTTTTCCAGTGATGTGATTCACTAGTTTTAACTGAAACTTTGAGACAGAGACACAGTGACAAGATAGTGATTGGAGTGAATAACAAGGCTCAGTCAATTATTGACCAGCCCATCTCAGCACCTTTGTTTTCTTTGCTGACAAAATATCACAACCTTTAAACAAAGAGCTGAGCAGGCAAGAACCCAGCATTGACCATTCTGGGTGCCACTGTGAGAAATGAACATTTTCTTGTTATAAAGTGAATTGAATTCTCTCCTTGCAGAGCTCTTCCTATTATCTTTTGGATTAGCGCTCTGTACATGGCTGTCGGCTCTGATTTCTGTCCTTTCTCATAGGAAAACATGTGTAATAGGTACAAGCCAATGCAATAGCTGTTGTCGTGTAAAATATTGCAGAAACCCAAGTAAAGCTACCTAGGGCAGGGCTAGTATGGCCCAGATATGAGCTGGAACCCTTTAGGGATGACTAAATGTCATGTATACAAATGATAGTGTGCTGATTCATATTTAGGAATCCTCCTTCAGATGGCATATCTGCTATTTGTACTGGAGCTCGTAATTTCAAGAGCACATGGGCTTTATAGTAACAGTGGCTGCAAAGTTCTGCTATGCTCACATTTTGCAGTGTGAAGGTGTTCAGCTCCCTCTCTCCTTTCCAGCTGTCTGCAAATATAGGTCATGCCCTTCTGTCAGAGTGGTCAGGGCACGGGTATGGGACTTTTTTGTGCCTTTTGCATAGGAGTTGTAGCCAGAAAAGTCTGAAAAAAGGCTAATGTCTGAGATCCCTGAAGAGGTAGTGCCATGCCCCAGAGCCCCTTTCCTTGATGTGATGGGAAGAGGCTTTTGCAGTTGGATCTGTTCCCCTCAGTCTCAGGCGGCAGCAAAACTTGGCTGGCCGCCTTCTTTGCTCACTGAAGTCAACAGAGGGTTGATATTCAAGGACTGCATAAAAGTAAAGTGAAAGGCTAGTGCAGCCCCGGCTCAGCTCCTAGTGGAGACCTTGTGCATAACACCATAAATGTGAGTAGAGGTCCTACTCAACTTACTAATGGTCACCTCTTTCAGCACTAAGTTCTGCAAGACTCAAATTCACAATACTGTAGACCTTTATATAATGAAGGGAAGAACAGAGATTTTTTGCTTGTTGTCCATAGGGTCGACTTTAGAATTTCAGTCTACAAATGGAGATGAGGTGGGCAAGTCAAGTATCAGGGGTTAATAAAAGGAAAATCAAATTTACTAGTTGTATTTAAGATGTGTAGAGATGCAAAAAGGCTCTTGGCATCTGATTGTTTCTGTGTCACAAATGACATATATGCCAGGAAGAAAAATAAAAGTTGCATGAAGAGCAAAGTAGCAGCAAATCCAAAAATTCTTCAAAGACGGCACGTTGAAACTGGTAAGGTTTACAAAAAAAAAAAGGTTCTGCAAAAAGAACATTAAAAGGATAAAGATCAAAGGAAGAACAAAAGGAAATAGGGGCAAGTAAATTAGAGAACAAAATTATGAAACAAGAAAGCAAAATGTCTTAGAGAGAAGAACTGAAAATGAAGGAATGAAGGACACAGAAAAATAATGAAACAAGGGAATAACAAATAGTGAGATGCAGCTTTGGGTGTCATTTGCATAGGTGCTATTAGTCCAATATGAACACTTCCTTTATAGTTCCTATTTTCTTTTCCTTTCTTTTATTGTTTCTCAGTCCAGAGAAGATAATTCTAGGTTCCTTCTAATAATAATTACAGGTAGGCTGTGCCTTCTGCTCTAGCCTCTGGGGATATCACAGAAATAGCACTGTGGGTAGTCAAGACCTGCTTGGATGCTTTGCTGTGTACCACTGGAAGTGGGTGGGGGCTGCAGATGGCAAAGGGCAGAGCACTGGAAAGAGCTGGAGTTTGGGTAGGACTTGGGGGTGTTCATGACAGGGGGTGAAGGCTCTGTGGAGGATGGGGAGGAGTCTTTGATGGAGGTCTGACAATGTGTGACTTGTCCCATCTGCTGCCTGAAGAGTGGCGCACAGGAACATCTGAAGTACCACTGCCAATGAAGTCCATAAGGGGTACTTTATGCACTGAAATGCTATTTCCCAGACTCTTGGCATGTAGCTGCTGGTTGGAAACTTGATGTGGAAATCAGCATATAAATTAGGGTCAAAATGTTCTGCTGTGCAGCTGCTCCCAGTGTGCTCCCCCTGCACTGCTGCTCAGGCACAGCATTGGGGTAAGAGCCGAGACTGCTGAGGGTGTGTGCTGTGCAGCAGATGCCCAAGCACACTCCAGGGTGAACCCATTACAGAATCAGCACAAAAGTCACGGAGCTTAATCACTCTATTTTCCACCTGTTTTGTATTACAAACCTGTGGCAAAATGGGAGTGAAATGGCCATTGGATCTCATGAGTCCAGCCAGATCCAAACCATTTCCCTTGTAAGGGACTCCAAAGAAACCAGTTGAGCCTTTCCCTCCACACTTGGTCTGGCATTTTGATTTTTTCTCAGAAGGGGAACGTTGGTATTGCTGCAAAACAGTTCAGGAGGTGTGAGGATGCTGGAAGGCACTGAAATATATAGTCTATAGTGAATTGACCCTCAGTGGACACTGAGTGCACACCCCTGGACAGGGGAGGGAAAATATAACAAAAGACTTGAGGGTCGGAATAAGGGCAGGGAGAGATCACTCAACTATTACTGTCACAGGCAAAACAGTCCCAACCTGGGCACGTAAGTTTAATTTTTTGCCAATCAAATTAGAAAAGGATAGTGAGAAATAAAACCAAATCTTAAAAACACCTTTTCCCTGTGCCCTTTATTTGCAAGTTCAACTTCCCTCCTGTTTTCTCTACCTCCTGCCCCCAAAGTGGCACAGAAGGGCACGGAATAGGGGTTGTGGTTAGTTCATCAGACATTTCTTCTCCTCCCCCTCAGGGAGAGACTTCTCACACTCTCTCTGCTCGAGTGTGAAGTTCTTCATGAACTGCTCCAGTGGGAGTGTTTTTCATGGGGTGCAGTGCATTAGGAACAGACTGATTCAGTGTGGGTCCCCCAAGGGGTCACAAGTCCTGCCAGCAAACTTGCTTCAGTGTCCACTTCTCTGTCCACAGATCCTGCCAGGAACCTGCTCCATCATGGGTTTCCCATGGGTCAACCTTCTTTGGGCATCCCTCTGCTCCAATGGGGGGCCTGCATGGGCTGTAGTAGGACAGCTGCCTCACCATGGTCTTCACCATGGACTGTGGGGAAATCTCTGCTCTGACATTTGGAGCACCTCTTTACCCCTCCTTCACCAACCTGGGTGTCTGCAGGGCTGTTGCTCTTACATAGACTCACTCCTCTCTCCTGGCTGCAACTGGGAAGTTTTGTGGGGTTTTTCCCCCTTCTTAAATACGTATCCCAGAGATGCACCATTGCTGATGGGCTCAGTGGCAGGTCCATCTTGGCACCAGCTGGTATTGGCCCCATTGGACCCAGAGCAAATTTCCAGCAGCTTCTCACACATGCCACCTTTGTAGCCCCCAGCCCACCAAAGCCTTGCCATGCAAACGGAATACATATCCTTACCCCAGAGGAAATATTGGCAGTTTGTATGCCCTGTAGCCTCTTTTCCACCGTTAAATTTATCAAGGCTATGTTCTGATGCAGCAGCTCATCTGCTCCTTCTTTGCTGCAGCAGCAAGAAAAGGGTGAAGACTGCAAATGTGCTCCTGGTTGTACACCACAGTAAGTGCCATCTGAAGTAATTTTGTTCTTCACTTACTGGCACCTGACAGCCAGAAGGGCTGAGGGAACAAACTGCAGAAAAGGAGGGTGAGGAGAAAAAAGGACTGAGCGTTAGAGAGCTGAGGGACACAGCAGTGGCAATAGCTTTTGAAGTCTTTTAATAGAAAGGTCTGTGGAAAATTATTTTCCCCTTTGCTTTGCTCTCCAGACCCCAGCATTGAAAGGGCAGGCAGTAACTCCAATTGCTGCCAGGCGGCTCCTCCAGAAGTGCCATCCTTTCAACTTGGGCAGGCTAATGCCCATAGTGAGAAAACTTACCCTGGGTGCTAAGTATTCACATTTGCATTCCTGAAACCCAAGCTGAACTTTTATTTAGTCTGAGTCATGATTCACAAAAAAATAAAATATGCAGGAATCAGTAGTGAAGAAAAGTAGCAGAAGCAGCTTTTTGGCACAAACATATGCAAGCCATATTTCTCCAACAGTAATTTCCCATGGAATTTTAACCTCTGCAGGACACTGAAGTTAAATAAAACTGTAGATTTCGTAACATAAGATGCTATTGTCAGTCTGGCATGTCTGACAACCATGGAGGACTAACACAATATGAAAGAAATTGTACACCCATCTTTACAGCAAAAACAAGGAGCTTTTCCCAGAGTGTTCATTAATGTTGCCATTCCTGTGTGACTGTGGCCATGTCATTTAATCTCATTGCATCACCTGAAAATGGCTGTGAAATTAGTACCATATGCAGCCAGCATATAAAGGCCAGGGGGATAAATCATATTGGGGGAAGATCACATTGTCCTTAAAGATGAGAACTTTGAGACTGTGCACATCTGAAACAACCGTACTTTCTCATTTGCCAGATGGCTGAGTGGGCTCATGGTGAGGGAACTCAACGGCATCTCTGTCCTGATCTGCCACAGAAGGTAGATGAGCCCTGTAGCTCACCCAGTTGTGGATGGTCCCACTCTGGTGATGGCCTGGGACCTACATGTGCTAGGGGCTGGCTGTGCCTGGGATGGCCTGGCCAGCCAGATGTGCCTCTGCTAATAATAACAGGAATTGCCCTACGAGCAAAGGGCCATCTGCATTGCTTGTGTAAGCTGCAGGGTATGGGTTCCTCTCCTCCAGGACAAGTTATGTAATCACATCAGAAATCAAACATACAATTTGGATTACACCTTTTTCTGAACATCTGGCTGTTCACGTTTTAGGCCTGCTGATTTCATAAGGATCCTAGTTAGAAATGGGTCTCTGTGCATGCAGGCATGGAAAACAAATGTTGAAATGTTGTCCAGACAGTGACCTTGGAATTAATTTTCAAATTCAAGTGAATATCTTTATATTTTCTCCACTCAGCTCAAAGTTTCCATAAGATCAGTGCTGTCATGTGTGACCTCTCTAGCCCTAACTCAATGCTTATTTGAAAGAGCCCCTCTTTTCTCTAATGCTGCATTGCTGCCTTTGAAGTCACCAGAGAGGATGGCACTGGAGCCCTGCAGTGCGATGTGACCTAAAGCTGGTGGCATCTACAAAAAGAGTCCAGTTGACTTCAGCAGCCTTTGGAGTGAGCTCGTAAAAGGCTGCTGGCAGGGCCCTCTGTAGTGCCCTCGCAGTATTTTAGTTTCCTCCCTTTGCTGGTCTCAGATAGTCTGAACCTATTGACCTTTGTGCATGATGATCACCTCCTGTTTTTCACCAGAGAAGCAAAACTCAGCACAAGTTTTGCTGGAGAGTTTGTCAGAGAAGTGCTTGCAGCTTTTAATTTGCTTGGCTCACTGGCTGAGGTCCATGTTGGCAGATACTTCAGCAGCTCATTATTGTTGGAGGCTTTTCTCGATATGTGTTCTTTAGAGCTGTGCTGAAGGTATCTGGGCTGTGTCCCCAGCTCCGGGATCCCCCTCTCAGGTAAGTGGAGTCAATGGGATTGTATCTCCCAGCAGCAGCATGTAAACATAAAGAAAGATTTAACAGCCTCGTTCTTAATGTTTTTGAGTCCAGGGACTTTGAGGAAACAAGAAGATAAGTGTGATAGTCTGTTCCTTCAAAGTCCCCACAGCATTTTTAACTGCATTTCTGATTATCGTAGTAGATAATAAATACAATACATGCACCCATGCCCATAAAACAACATTATTTTGTGCTTAGTCCATGTGTTTCATGTAGAAATCTGGATGACAGCCAGATCAGTAAATGGCTCTGATTTTTAATGGAAATCAGAAACACAGCAGATGTACTGTATACTGAAGAGAGTTAAAAATAGCTGTTTGCGATCTCTGTGCTTGCCTTTAAACAAAATACATGACATAGAGCAGTGGTGGTTTAGCATATGGAGGCTTTAACATCCAATATTTCTGAGAGTTTGCCAGGTTTATGCATGGAGGTCTTGAAGTTAATGGCAAGTTTCATAGACAGGATTTCTGCTAACTTCTTAAATGCTCTCTCCATGGTCAAACCCTCTCACTGCTATGAGTTGTGAAAATCTTTGTTACAGTAACTTTTGTGAAAAGATGTGCAAATGCCTAATAGAAGTTAGTTCCTGTCCCTGTCCTACTGGGGAGCTGGGTATTTTTATTTGGTTTGCATCTGGGTAAATTGAGAAGTAAATTCTGAGTAACACAGCAAAATGTTTTTAATGCTGGTGCCTCTTCCATAGGACTGGTACCACTTCTTTCTCATTACGAATCAGAATGAGTAGTTCAGCATTAAATGGAGAATTGGCTGCATCTGGCAAAACTGGATTAATTCCAATGTGCTGCACAACTTCAGACTGACTGGAATCCTTGGGAGAAAAGGCTATGTCTTTAAGAGTTAACTTAAGTGCTATCCCAATGTCTACATCTTCCAGTGCGCTTGGCCTCATCACGGCTGTCAAATGACTGGGGAGCCGTTATGTAAATCATTATGACAATACACATTTGTAAGCTGGTGTAAAGAAAACATTTTCTTCTCCTATGAATGTTATATAGTGGAAGAGCTTCATCTCCACATCACACACATGCTTTAATACACAAGAGCTGTTAATAATCTCCATGTCAGATGCCCTGTGTAGACTCAAAAATAAGTTTTAGGGAACAGTTACCCAAACTACCTGAAGGACTGATTTTTTTTTTTTTTTAAAAAGAGGAATTTTACCTATTTCTGTCAACTTCCATGTAGTACACTTTTGATTCAATACATTGTTCTCGTTTAAAAAAGATCTTGTTTTCTCAGAGTGCTAAAAAAAGCTCTTTGAAACGCCATGAGACTATAGTGATGGGTTATGCTAGGGAAACCAATATTATATATTTCATCATTTGTCTGGTGTCCTTGCCAAACTTCTAATTTAGCAGCACACAGTAGTGCACCAAAGTGAGTCATGAATTCTTCAGTATAATTACCACGCAGTGCAAAACCAAGGCTACAGAAGTCTGAACCTTTTCCTGTCTGTCGTTTTTGCCTTCTACTCGCTTTTCAGATACCATATGCTGTGCAGGAAAGCTGTGCATTGCATCACAGCTTCAGCCCTGTTCTGAGCAGATATGATTAAAAGCAAAATTTTGAGTTAATAACTAAAAGTTCCTTTCTGTGGGACAGTCACAGAAAATTGTGTTTGAATTATTTTTGCAGCTAAAATGTGGGTTTTAAGGAAAACACCCTGATAGAGACAGTCACTATGAAGTTGTAGGGTTTGATATGAGGTCTGAGTAAATGCTGAGAGATAGGCTTGTTGACATTTTAAAATTAGATTTCCTTGAATTGATTTTTATGTCCTCGTATTTGCCTTGTTCATGCATTTTAGAAAGTGATCCTCACACATGAGGTAGTTGCAAAGGACAACTGGAAACCTCATGTGTTCTTTCAGGGCTCACCCCATGAATAATTCAATCTAGAAGAGTCCTGAAGCTGTTCTGTATAATCAGTGATATTTGAGGGTGTACCTGCAATCTAGAGTTTCTGAATTGCTGCTATATCCAAATTCATGTGCAGTTAAGTGTCTTCATTGAGCCTGACTAATTTTTACCAGTCTTATAAGTGTGTGCAAGGGCTCAAATTCTAAAAGGGCATAAAAAAGAGTTGCTGACAAATGAAGTCTTTCTTCAGAAAGAACTATTTCAGATTGGTTTTGAAATTTTACATCATGGAAAGTTGATGTACATGACTTACCCACTCCAGACTGCTGTTGAAAGTAAGAGCTTAGAAACTCAGCTTCTCCAACACTTATGTTTCTTCACACTGTGCAAGATGATGAATCCTCTTTGCAAACATGCAAGACAAAATGTGTTGGAATATTAAATATTATCTCAGTTTGAATTACTCCTGCCTCCCTGTCTGTGTTATGGGATTGTTTTACCAGAGCACAGAGAGATGAGGTACAGCACATCTGGGACATTTAGCTTCCTTCAGCTGCTGGGAGGACAGTCACTGTTCAGTGCCATTCCGTTTATGTAGATGTTGCAAAAAGCTGTTTCCTGAGCTCTCAGCTGCAGAATTCTGCTTCCTTCAGAAGGTGCAGGAAAATGTGGTTGCATTTCTGAAGGCATAGTAATATTTCAGAGAGCTACTACATGAATATTGCCATTGCAAGGTCTGACTACATGATCCCTCCCTACCTCCTTCTTAATATTTCCCTGTCTTCTAGGGAAATGTGCCTTTCAGACTTAAGTCTGCTAAGCAGCTATAGATGAAAGATGATTATTTTCTAACAGCAACTGTGTTAAAATACAATCACAAAGATATTACAAACTCTCCATGGACTTCTGGAAACTTCTTCCCCTCTTTTCCAGTTACTATTTTGTTTGCCATATTTTGATTCTGGCTTGTGGTTCAGCCTTGCATTTGTTTCATGGTTGCATAAATGCAATTAAAGGAAAGGCCTTGCTCATGTGAGTGGGGCTGTACAGTTGCAGAACACGCTCACTTCACTGTCACTGTACTCTGCCCACACTCCTAATAGAGCTCTCAATCACCCTTTTTCAGTAATTGCATTAACTAAGTGCAATAGTCTGATAAATTCCCAGGCGTGTCATTTCTTTCCCTTTCATAACTGTGTTTATAGGAACATACTGTGGTGAGAAGTTAATTCTACATCCACGCTGAATTAGCTGTGTTGGTTTGGGGATTTTTTCTCAAATGATCTATTTTCAGAACTGCAATGTTGCTTATACAGAGCTGAGACTACCTTGTGGACACAGTGTTCCTTTCTTTGGCAGTTGAATATTAAGTTATATATCTAATGAGGGGGAGGTTTCAGGTTATGGAGGTGTTAGGCTTGTCCAATATGTGACCAGCTCTCTCCAGTTGCTGAAGCATCAGTAACATTTCTCCCAATTAATTTTTTGTGTAGTTCCACAAATGCATGAAAATTTGCAAAACGTGAGTAAGAACACTTTCTAAAGGAGTTCACAGCCTGAACTTGAATGTACATTGAGATAGTAGCAAGTGATAGCACATGTTTGGTGTGAAAATCTACATAATTATGTAGTGTAATAATTTGGGACAGGTGAACGAATCAGTTGTTCTGAGGAGAGCATGTTGGATGGAAAACTTAGACAGGAGTTGCTGGGAAAGGGCTTATGCCACAGATGAGGAATGGTGGATCAAATCCAACAGGACACTGCAGGCACTGGGACAGCATGAACAAACCCTGTGCTACTCACTGTGATTAGAACAGCTGCCTGAGAGAGATGGGCTCAGTCTGAACGCTGCATTACTTTGATTTTTGTCAATTACGGCTGATGCAATTAGATGAAGCCCTTGATCTGCGTACTTGACACTGCAAGATGCTGAGGAGACTGGCCCTGATCCAGCAAAGCACTTAAATGATTCCATTAGTTTAAATGGCCCTACCTGTATGCTTAAAATTAAGCATGCACTTAAGTGCTTTGCTGGGTTGATGCCAGTGTGTGCAAGGGATGGCAAGATCAGATTTGTAGTGACCACCAGAGCCTTGCTTTGGTTTTTGCATGCAGGAGGCCTGTAAGTTTTAGTTTATTGCCTCTTTAGACCTGCTCTTCAGGTTGTGATTTTGATAGAAGTAAGAGGCAACACTAAATAAATCACCCCCCAAAAAGTGCTTCTCTGACAGAATTTTCACAACGCACTCTATCAGAAACTGTTCAGCCAGAGAAATACTAAACTGAGCCATTCCAGTTAACAACACTGAAGTGTTTGATAGTTAAATACAGAGATCTGATGCCTTGTAACCAGTGAATGTTTTTGGAGGAGCAGTTGAACGTTTCTGGAAATGGCTGATGTGCTTGACAGAGTGAAGGCCACATTGCCAGATGTCTAATGACATTCTTAGGTTAAATGGAGCTATAGCCTGTGTATAATTGTGGTAAAAATATATAATGAAACACTGTAATTATTGTCACTTGGTTTATATACTGTTCTTAAAAAAAACCCCAAGGCACTGTTAATTCAGAATTAAGCTCATCCACTAACTCTGGAAAGTTAGAGGTTGTACAGGTGCAAAAGTGCATGGAGAAATTTGAGATGATTCACCCTAAATTAAAAAATGGTCTTGTAAGGGATCTGAGGAGTTCATTTAGTTCATCTGTGTCTTTAAACCACCAACACCATATATTCTCCAGTGTCCCTAAGCTATCTGTTTCAGGATATAACAGTCTTTACCATTAGAAAGTATTTCCTGATGTCTGAATTGAATTTCCCTAGCTGTAATTTTATCTCATTATTTCTTGTCTAACCTACCATGCACATGAAGAATAGATTATTCCCTTCGCATATGCAGCATCCTTTTACAGCAGTCTCAGGGCACTGCTGAGCTGTGGTTACTCTGTGTGATTCTTCCTTATTGCTTATTTTTTTCCAATTTTGCACTTCCCTCATTTCCATCCCTCCAGGATCTAGCTCTGGACAACCACCTGTGTGGGACTAAGAGAGGAGCTGAGACTATGCTCCTAGGGTTTTAGGCAACAGGAAAATCTGGTGGGTAGAAAAAATTCTGCCTCTCTGCCTTGCTGTATCTTGTCAGAGTACCAGCGCACAGAGTCCAGCGTACATGCTGGTATGTGTGACTTTATTAAAATGGGGGTTTTTATTAGAGAAACATCTAATTATCAAACTTCTAATTTCTTTCACTTCACAGTAAGTGACAGAGGACACAAAGCTGTGGTCAGACACAGCTGTCGCTGGCAGGTCCATGTTTTCCCCAGGAAGTTGGGTGGTGGATTTGCATTCTTGCTCCCTCCATGTGACTGCTGCCTTGCTCCTCACAAAGGAGGCTCAGTTCTGAGCCTGACTTTTGGTTCTGGTGGGCAGCAGACAAAAGGCCAGGGCTGGTGCAGCTTATGAGCCATGCTGCAATTTCTGCAGTGTGGCTCTCCCTTTGGGAGAGACCAAGACCTTGAGGGGAGGTATGAAACAGCAACAACAAAAATAAGTCAAGCCTTTCAACTCCTGAAAGCCCTCTGCATTTCTTTAGCTCAAATCCAAGAAAGCCTATTTCAGGCTTGGAAAGTTTCAGTTACATTCCAGTGATTGATTTTTATTTTTCTACTAAAGATCAGGTTTTCTTAACAGCTTGGCACACTTGATAACCCTATCTTAACATTTGGGCACACTTTAGGTGCAGAATTTTCCTATGTGAGCTCTATCAGTATTAAAAAGAATACTTTTTTCCCCAGGAATATCCCTGGGGATAGCCTGGAAACATCAGGAATTCAGAGGGCAGCGCTTGCATTGGCCATGCTTACTGAGGAGCCCTTCTTTCCATGTGCGTGTGCGCTGCTCTTTTTGTTTTTCCCAAAGCACCTCAGGAAACTTGTGCAGTGCCCAGCCCTGCCTTCCCTGGGCTCTGATAATGCCCCTGTGGTGACAGATGATACTCACATGGGTGCAAAGCCAGTTATATTTACACTCTCCCAGCAGGCTCAGTGCAGTTGTCACAACTTGTCAGTGGTCGGCACCGAGCAGTTTGTGGTTGGTGTAAAGATATTTTTCTGTTACAGAATTTGGCATGTTTAAAAAGGAACTAGGTGACTGTGATTATTAAGATGTAATCAAATGCATTAAGGCAGCTATTTCCTTTGCCATTAATAATGAGAAAGCTGGCAATATAATCTTCTCTTCATTCTCTTGTTTCACTTTTGTGGTGAGAAATGAAATGAAAGCAATCAGGAGCTTCAGGAGCCTTTTGGCACTGTGTATTTTTGTTGTCATAAAAATCATAAAGTAAGTACTTCTGTCATGTATTTTTAGTTTAAAAATTTTCATGGAGAAAATCTTTGCTTTATCATAGCTCCTAAGTGTTCCAATAATTGAGAATTAGGTTCTTAATTAATTAAGATTCTTTGGAAAACTCTCCCTTAAACCACACTTGTGGTAGGTGTGTCTCCTTCTCAGGTAATATTCTTTGGGTTTAGTTTCCTATATGGTATATTTATTTGTTTACTAAAGCTTATATAATTAATTTTAAATCCTCCCTCAGAGTTAAAGGATTAGGAAATGAGGGGTTATAGCAATAATTTTAGATTGTGTTTAATACCTTAAATACTTTCCCACTCTAGCAGGTTAAGTAGTCACCAGCCTTTACCTTATAAAGCCTCATTTAAACCTAATGCTCAAAGATAAATGCTGTAGAAATTACCATTTAACACTTCTGTTTGACATGGGCTTACGATGTTTTCTCAGCTGAGGAAAATGAAGAAAACTGAGTTGAAACAGTTGAATTCCATTATCTTTGATTCTGCTCTTTTTTTAAAACTGATGATCCTCTCACAGTTTGTCTAATGACTCCCTTGAGTTTGTTAACCTTTGTAATTATACCATTTAATTTTTCATCTATCTCTTAAATCAATTTATATAGTAGATTGAAGACAATTTCTTCATATTCTAGAGCAAGTATTCCATTCCCACTAGAACCTGGAGTTCTAATTAGACCTCTGAGGTTGAAGCTTCCTGATGTGCTTTGGCAATGCTGGTCTTAGACTCCTCAGACTGTAATAACACAGCCTGGCAATTTCCACTGGGAGACCTCAAAGGTAAACTGGGAGATCTCAAAGGTAATTCAGCCAAGTAGTGGGATATTTTTATTTTTACTTTCCGAAGTGGTAAAGTGAATGAAAAGGAAGGAGAAATCACTTGTGCAATATAAGAGATAATCCAAAAGTCCTCATGATGAATGGCAAGACCCCATTAATTTTAGTGGTTTTGGAACTGATCTTCTGAATCCGTGTGACTGAACTCAGGGGATACATTTCAGAGCTGTTGGAGGATGTGTGCAAAGATTTTTCTCTAGCTTAATCTGAGGGCTCTTCACACCCTCATGTTCATGCAGATGTTCAGACAGTCAAGGTGAGTGTGCTCAAAAGCAACACTAATGAAGTGCTGAACTAGACTTCAGGAAACATACATGAAGTAAGTTTTGGCTAGTGTAGCTGTGACACATTTGCCTTAATCCCATTAGGAAAACTGATGTAAAAGCTGCTTTAATGCTGAATGAGGAAAGTCCTTATGGTGTGTCCATCCCTGGCAAAGTTTTCTAATGGCACCTCCACTAAAGTGAAACCTTAAAATCCTCAGGAATATGCTCTGAATTCCAGCGCTTCCATGGGCTCTCAGTTCTTTCTTGTTGCTGTCTCATTTTGTGGATGTGAGAGCAGAGTTTTAGTCCTCCACCAGGAGCCTGTGTGTAGCAATATTCTAAAGCCCTTTATTCAAGGACAAGCAAGTGTTTTTCCTGCAGCTTGTTGATTTGGACCTGAGGGTCTCCAAAGCTGCCAGTGTCTCTTTTATGAAATGCCGAGCTCCTGTTAGCCTGGGGAAGAGCCCTGACTTCTCACACTAATCCCTCCTGAGGCAATGCCATGCTCAAAGAGAGACATATGGAAATAGGCCTGTTCCCAGCAGCTCCCTCACTGCTGCCTTTCCACCAGTGCCAAGTTCACAGTGGCAGGGAGACCTTGCCCATGTCCCCACATCCCACTGTGATCTCCTGTTTCTGTGAAGCTGTCAGGACGGCTTCTCCAACTGAATCATCTGTGTTTCCTGCGATAAATCCTGTGATCCAGCTTTACCTTCCAGCAACTGGCGGGTTCTGGAAAGATGGCAAAGTCCCTCTCTGTAGGAGAACAAAATTACAGTGAATGGAAAAGAAACAACGAGATTGCTTGACAAGACTGGGTGTCAAGGCAGATAACTTCAATCAAGAACTGTTTCCCACAGGAGAAAGTTTATTATCGTGTATCAGGTTGTTACGGGGTCCCCTGTTTATGAATTTATAGTTGTAAAGTTAGAAATCCATATTTGAATGTAGTTCAAAATGGCGCTTCTCCTTCTCCCTCACGTTGTGCCTGCTCCCTGATTGGCTGGATTTTGCCGCAGTGGCATATTCCCTTATATGGTTATCACCACCCTCCATCTCCTTTTATGGTTGTAACCCTCTCCTTGCTCCTCCCAAGTCCCGCCCCTCTTCCAGAAGGTTCCACGCTCTGCTCTATACAAGCCGGCGCCATTTTAATGAACGGGCCATTCCGTCTTTATCCCCGACTCGGAGTGAGCCTCTCCTCGGCTCCGAAAGGGTTTTGTCACCTCTCCACATAATGCCCTGTGCCAGAGCCCCTGTATGGGCTGGAGATGCATTTGCCTCCAGCTTCCTTGGCCCCAGCTCATGTGGGTCATGTCACTGCAGAGCTGGGACTCCTGATGGGGTTTTCTGCCCCTCCTGAGTTGAGAGAAGCTCCTGCCATCTTTTCAGTCCCTCCAAGGTTAGTGCTGTGCATCTTCCCTACCAGACCAGTATCACTTTTGGGCTCTCCTCCTTGTTCCAGGACTCTGCAGTGTCTGACTCTGCTTTGCCATCCACAGGCCCTTGGAGCTGCTGTAGAGGCGGGCTGGGAGTGCAAAGAGTTTTGGGATTTTTTTTGAAACAAACCATATCCTGTGCACCACAAGAGAGGAAAAGGTAATGCAGGCTCTCAGTCCATATCACTTGATGCCTGCATTTGATTCCCAGTGTATAGAAGAGCTTTTTTAGGCACCAGACCATCCTGTGCTCTTCTCAGCACTTCCCTGGAGGGATGTACAGAAGTTGTGTCCTCCTTTCAACACTGGACTGGGGGAAAAGGCTTCGCTCAGATTTCTTCTGCATTATTCCCTTTCCTCTCCCGAAAACACCAAACTGCCAGCTCTGCATCTGATAGACGGGCAAAGGAAAAGTTCCTTTCATTAATTGTCACATAGAAAATCAGCGGCAGTGCTGTGAAGATGAATTTATCTTCCAGCTCTTTGGCTTGTACTTTAGTCACACTTTGTCAACCAGACAATGCTCATCACTTATATATAAAACCCTTCCAGAGAATATACAAGTAAGAAGAATACATGTATCATGAAATAACAAGTCTTGGCATTTCCTACAGAAGCAGCCAAACATTCAGCTGTGATCAGTTTTATTAAGAGGAGAAACTGCTGGAAACAATAGTGGCCCAAATAATTGATGAGAGACGAATTTGATCTCTGGCTGGTGGCTGTAATAAATTTCTCTTGTCAGCTCGGTCCATTTGCTTCAGGTAGAAACCCTGTGCAGTGATTAAAGAAGCAAAATATTTTAGGCATAACAGAATGTAACAATTCTCGCACTGAGCTGGACAAAAATAGCTTCATGGGTAGATAAATGGAAAGGGAAGTGCTTTTATTTGAAGTCCGTATTAAATTAGGGAGCAGTTATTTTTGTTCCTCATCCCTTGCAGGTGACAGTGAAGCAAAATTATATTTCTGGGCCTATTGCCTTGTACAGGCTCTGTCCAGCCTTTTCATTAGCACCTCAGGAGCTGAGGCAGGGAGAGGGGATGTCTTCCCTTAGTGGGAAGATACAGCATGTTGGCAGGAGGAGAGGGAAGGTCAGGTATTGCTGCAGAGGAGGGGAGGGAAGGCTCATGAACACTCCTATTTTGGTTTGCTTTAACTATGGGTGGTGTTTGTGACCTGGATGTCCTCTCTCCCAGCACGTAGGGCTGGTTAACCACTGCAGGGCAGGGGCAGGGCATAGGAAGGACCCTGCCAAGAGAGGGGCAGCTCCTGCTGGGTGCCCACACAGCCCCCTCCCTTGTGTTTGCTCCTGTCGTGTGTGTAAGAAGATATCATTGCTCTACTATAAGTGTAGAATTGGTTTTATTAGAGAATATTGTGTCTTCAACCCAGCATAGCCAATATTTTAAAGAATACTAGATGCAGGCAGAGAAAGCCCCATGGCCTTTCAGCAGGGCAATATGAGACTAGAAGGCACTACTGGGGCCAAAGACAGCAGCAGTTAAAAAGAACTCATTTAATCTGCGCAAGAAAATGAGTAAATAACAACATTGTCCTACAAAACAGTTATGTTTAATGTTTCATTACTGTTTTGTGGATGCTGATAATTCTTTTTATATATTTTAGCATGCTGGGGTCTTCCATCCCTGGAGTTCTTTCCAGATGGGATAGCTCATGCAAGAGAGAGAAGAGTGTCAGGGCCATCAGCATGTCATTAGAGTTAATGCAGGAATTGTCAAATGATGCCTGTTTGCCGCCGAAAAGCTCTGTATTAGCACAAGGCTGTGAAACTGCAACATTCATCACCAGTGAGTATTATTTGAAAAGATCATTTAGAATCTGTCAAGGCTGCTGTAATATTTTTTTGGCCAAAGAATTTAAGTGGGAAGACATGTGCGTGTGTGCGCCTCCACTCCTGATTAATTGTAATCTCACATAATGCACTCCTCAGCTTGACATTTTTAAAGTAAGGGTAGGTTGGTTGATTCCTGAAATTAATTATAATTCAGATTTTGGAGTGTGAAAAACGGATAGAGAGCTTTCTATAAACCTTTTAGACACAGCTAGAATTTGGACTGATTTATTATGCACTTCTACTATGCTCTGCTGCTCATGTAATAAAATCTTCAGGAATTTATTGCAAGAAAGTGGCTCATTTTCACAAATTTAATGGAAGGAGAAGATGGAATTGGTATTTTAATTGCATTTTAATAAAGGAAAACAAAACCAGTGAGGGCTGTGGCCCATTGTACACCTGATGAATTGACTCTTTGGTGTTCCTAACTCAGAAAGAGTAAGAGAAGTTTGTATCTGCATTAATGCCTGTGTGAAATCTTTACAAATATAAAAGCTAGTATATACTGGGATAGTTTATTTGCCTTCCCTTGCAGGAATAAATTAGAAAAGTCAAAATGCTTCCTGATGCTTCAGCAGGAGAGCCTTTTGGTGGTTCTTTAGGTGTTACACTCATTAATGCACTTCTTTAGAAAGATAAGTGGTTTTCAAGTTCTCCTGAAACAGCAGAGATATTAACTTCTGAATTCAACAAATGCCCCAGATAAAGGCCTGCACTGGGGATGGTGTTTTGGAATTACAGCTGTCTTCACAAGGAGCTATTGAGAACCAGCCATGACAGTATGAAGCCTGTTGTTTTAATCTGAGTCACCTTTCATGTGTAAACCTGGTTAAATTTATCACATTTAACAATCTTTAATATATATAAGGAAGCTTTCCAGCTAAGGAATCTAATAACACCTGCATACTCAGAAATCCAGAAGATGGAGAAAAAATACAGTGAAATTCTGTCTGAGCTCTTGTGGAATAACTCAGATGTGTGATTTGGATCTAAAGGAATGTTTGTAGCAGTGTGATGGGTATCAGTGTATCTCCATTGGGTATCAGAGTCGGGCTGGGAGCTGCAAGCAGATTCTGCAAGCAGATTCTGCAAGCAGAAGAACAATAGGATTTTTTCATTAAGCTCTTCCCTGTTGTCAAAGACAGATAAGAAAGCCTCCTCCCCTACTTGACTCACGCAGTAGATAAGATAAAGATCTATATATAAGATAAAACTTAAGTGCAGCAGGAACTTGGAAGAGCCATTTTCTAGGAGAAAAAATCTAGCAGGCGGCAGTTCTTAAAAAATAAAATAGTTATTGATCTATACTATGTTATAGAGAAATTATGATTCTGGTAGTAAAAGCAAAGCTCAGATGTTGGCTCAGTGTACTTTGTTGGAGGCTGGATTGTAACCAAGGCATCATCTGCAGGTTGTAATTCTCCCCTCTGGAGCTTTTGGAGCTGGGGAAGTTCAGTTGTCTGCTCTGAGACAGCCTTCATGCCATGTTAACATGCATGGCAATCATTTGCAAAAACTGCTGACCTGAGCAGGCTCTGAGGCTTGAGTCTTATGTGGATGAGTGTTTCTTGAATTTCTGTCTTGTGGTAAGGACAAAAAGACCTTTTACAGGTTTATAGTTTTTCAACCTTACCTAGTCACTGTAGTGACAGCATCCCCAGTCATTTAGGAGAACTCAAAACCTAGCAAGAGGTTTTTCTTTTCTGGGAACACTCCCTTTTCAAAACAGTGTCAGAGCAAGAGGGACTGTCTATTTTTCTCTCTTGAAGAAACTATTTTCCATTTTTTCTTAATTATCTGCACTACTGGTTTCTGCATATGTGCTGATTTTGGCTGGGGTAGAGTTAATTTCCATCACAGTAGCTGTTATGGGACTGTGTTTTGGATTTGTGATGAAAACAGTGTTGACAATTCCGGGGTGTTTTACTGATTGATGAGTGGATCTTACACAGAGTCCAGGGTTTTTCTGTTCCTTGCTCCCACCAGCGAGTAGGCTGAGGGTGCACAGGAATCTGGGGGGGGCACAGCCAGGACAGCTGACCCCAATTGACCCAAAGGGTGTTCCAGACTATATGGATCATGTTCCATGTATAAAGCTGGGGGAAGAAAGGATGTGGGAGGACACACACGTTCATAATGACGGCATTTGCCTTCCCAAGTCACTGTCACGTGTGTTGGAGCTCTGCTTTCCTGGGATGGCTGAACACCTGGAAAGTGGTGAACGAATTCTGTGTTTTGCTTTGCTTGTATGTGTGGTTTTTGCTTTGCCTATTAAACAGTCTTTATCTTAACCTATAAGTTTTTTCACTTTTGCCCTTGTGATTCCCCATCCCGCCAGAGCAGAGAGAGTGAGTGGCTGTGTGGGGATGAGTTTCCATCCAGGGTTAAACCACAACAGCACATTATCGGCCTTGCTCTCAGGAATAAATATTCCAGGGATTGTGCTAACATGTTTCCCTTGCTGCATGCTTCCCCAGTGCTATGTGCAGTGCTCTTACAGCATATATGGGTCAGATTGTATTCTGAGCTCTCCTGATGAGCTCTGACTGAAGTCCCTAAGGACAAATAACCCAAATACAGGCCTGTATTCCTCTGGTAACTTGGTTGTAGTACACTGTTCATTATGTGAGTGCTTGAATACCTATCCCTTGATGATTAATGTTATGCAAAATACAATTTAGCTGTTCCACTGTCTGCTATCTCAGGGAATATTTCCCTTGTAGGTGAATACATTCTTTTGTCTCTAGCTTCAATAATGCAGTTGAAAATTTCACATTATCCAGATTCTTGGGGTTTCTCCACCATGCTCACCTTCATATACAGTCACACTGCAGATTCTCTGGAGGGCAATTGCCCTGACACCCAGAGTAAATTTCAGAGTGGCAAAGATTATTTGCTGGTGGTTGGGTTGGATGTGCTGCATTTTAGAGGTGTGCGTGTGCTGGAGTCCCTCTCTGCAGGCAACCTGGGTTGTCAGCAGCTGGCTGGCAGCCAAGGGGGCCATCTCCTCACGAGAAATGGGACACGTGAGCACCAGGTTTGCTGAAATCAGATAATTGATGAGTGTGAAAGAACAAAATTGAAGGATATTCAGATATGATCATCAGGTATCTTCCAAAATGGATTGTAATGGAAAGTGGCAGAATATGCTGGCAATAAAATCCAAAGATGAAGTGCATTCGTTTAATCAATTAAGATCGATTAGTGGGATCAAAGGCACTGTATTGGTGGCAGCTAATGCAGAGGTTAAAGCATTTTATCACTAACAATTATAAAGTTGGCTCAATTTCCAATTTGAAATCAGTGTCTCATATTTACAGTAAAAATTATAAATAAAATAATAATATTATCATTTATTTAATATGTATCATCCATCTTAGTTGCTTGAGTAAAGTTGTACTCTACTTAAAATACAAGTTTTTCGTGCTAATTCTAAATAGCCAATTTCCATCACCTTTCTGTGACCTCTCTTTAAAACTGTTTCATAACAGTAACCACCCATGCTTTCTTTCAATGAAGTGAAAAATTATCAGGATTATATGCCTTTTGCTTTAAAAATACAATCTTTTCTCAAATGCTGACCCTCACTTTACCACTTCACCGAAGTATGATTTTTCTACATATTTTTTTTGTTCAGTTTTGGAGAAAAGCCTTAATGAAGACATGATTACACAGCAACAACATCCTTTTGCTGTAATAGCTGCTTGCTCAGAGAGCCAGCCCGAGCTATCCTGACAAATGAATTCTTTTATGGGTGTGAGCTGTGTTTCCCTTAGGGGTGTGTGTAGTCAAGTTGTTACCAGCACATCCTTCCTAATGCAAGCCAGTCCGAGGCTGGGAGGGACAAGCTACATGGCCACGGGCACTCTCCTGCTGCTGAAGGACACCCACAGCAGGCAGGGTAGCTGTCGGGTGAGCACAGGATCACAAGGTATCTTGCAATGAGCACCTCTCAAAGGCCCCCTTCAAAGCATTTCCCATCCTTTGGGCCATATCAAATAAGAAAAGTTTGGCTCACAGAGAAAGACATTTTCAGACGACTCTTGGCTTTTAAAACCTGGACTCCACCCAGTTTCAAGGGTGCTGATTTAAATACAAATGTAAAATTGTACTGAATGCAGCTGAAAAAATACGGCTGGCTTCTCAGCTAGAGCAAGGCTTCTTTTCACCTGCCCCAACAGAACCTTTTGTGCAGACCTCTTCCTCTTCTTAGCTCCAAGAGGTGAATGTTTCTGTCCTGAGCATTACTTGTTCCAGCCCCTGAGCGGTCAAACAGCTGGCCTGTCCCATGTGTTGGCAAGGAAGGGCTATTCCATGCCTGCATCTTGGGAGAATCACTCAGAGATGGGTCTGTACAACCTGCCACCTGGTGTGCCATGTGCTGAGGTGGAGCCATGGTCTCTGCTAAAAGGATTGCACTAAGAAAGGAAATAATCTTCATAATAATCTTTACTCAAGAAGGGAACAGTTCTGCACACCACAACATTTTCTAAGCTCTTCGTGTACAATTTTTATTTTTTTATGCAGGTGTTCTCTTTCCATTTGCTGTTTCCTTGGATCCTGACACTCTGAGGGTAGAAATCTGCCTGCCATCTTTGACTCCTTAGTAATACAGGAGGAGCTTTACCCTGGTCCAATAAGTACAGCAAAACCATCTGTGGAAAACAATCTGTCAGCCCCAGATTACTGAGTGTCCAGAACTGCAGCACTGACTGGCTTTTTTGTTTTGTGTGGTGTTCAGACCCGAGCACTTGGTATACCAGCCTTCTCACAGGAAAGTTTGTTTCAGTTCATGGCCCAAACCTGAGGAATAGATATTCTGTCTTCCATAAAACAGGATAGTTCCTGACACGTTGCAAACCATTAGTGTAAGATTTTGAGATGAGTTATTCTCCATTTTTCTATTAAAAATCCATAAAACTGAGTTTCTCCCACCCCCTCAAACTGATAAAACACAAAGCCACAAAAATTTGTAAATAAAACATGAGGCAGAGGAATTTTCAATGTCTTTGGGGGAAGGAAGAGACAATAGCAAAATATGTAGCTGCCTACAGCAAAACCCACATGGGCAGCAATGTGTACTTGATGCAGAGCAAAAAATCCCACCCCAAACCCCCAGGGTAGTTCATGAGTACTGTGAAACCTCATTGCACAACTGATGTAACAATTTAGATGACCCTTTTTTCCAGAAGAGCTGCTAAGGTTTCTGCTCACCTCCAAAAAGTCAGTTTAAACTCTATCTGATTCGTGTTGCAGCAAATCTCTCATTTGACATCTTTGTTCATGATCAGAGAACCCCACACTTCTGGAATCCTGGGGTGAACTGCAGCTTGGCCAACTCAAGCCTTACGTCCCACTCTGCTGCAGAAAGACCGTGTTGATGGAGAAAGGAAGGAGAAAAAAACAGTGGGAGAGAGGCAGTGCTTGGGCAGTCACATCTGCAGGCAAAAAAATACAGAGCAAAACCTGCCTGTTCAGCTGCAGGTGTTGATTGGTGCCTGTGACACCAAGAACAAACTGTTCATAGGGGTGTTCATTGAGTATCTCTCTGCTGGGGACTGAATTCAACCAAAATCAAAATTGTTTATGAAATAATGTTGTTTAGTCACTTTGTTGTTGCCCTTGTTGTAAAGGAAACAAGAAAAGAAAAGAGCGGGGAAACAAACAAAAAGACAAAGAAATTACAGCAGCATGGGTATGGTCCATGTCTGCATTAGCAAAACAAGAAACTTCAATTTCCCCTTGGGGACTTTCAAATTATATTTTTCCTACTGTCATGGAAACTGTCAAAAATAAAAATAAGTAATTAGTGCAGAAACCAACTGTTTTGATAAATGCAAAGCAACTATTTCCTCAAAAATTTCTATTGCCAGGAATTCTGAAATGTTGGTCTCCTGATCTAAAGCGGAAGAGAAATTGATATGAACATATCCCACATGAGACAAGATGTCCAGCTGTTACCCAGGGCTGCAATAAAATGTTCTTACTGGAAAAATTCCAGTGGTCTGAGCTCCATGAAGGATTTGGTGGATAAAGCCTTAAGTCCCTTCATTATCATAGACTTTCTTATGTTATATTCAAGTAGTTCAGGCTTCCTGCACATCTTATCTATGCGGAAATGATCACGACTCTGCAGATCACAGAGCTCTAGAAGAAAATCATGAGATTATCTAAAGATTTCAGGTAGAGCTGAATTATCAAAGAAACATATTTCTGCAAAAAGCAGGGTGAATTCTTTGCTCTGTGAAGCAAGGCTGGACATGGGATTTTGGGTGTGGGGTTTTTTTTCCCTGTGGAGTAGGCATGGTTCAGCACAGACAGAAAAGACTTGATAGTGGGCTGGACATCTTTATCTTAACTACAAAAAGTGGGAAGAGGGAAAATCCAAGGCATTAAGAAAGGCCCATCTGTCCAAAACATTCACTGAATAAAATCCTAATCTGCCTTGTTGATGAACACGTTTTCTCATTTTTCTTTCATCTGTATTGAGAAAAGATGTAAGTGTAGATGTGTCCTACCCTTCAAGAAACATATACAGTAATCAGGATTATGTTGTTTTCATACAAATATGAACATTGAACAAAGAATTTCTCTTCTTTATCCTGTTTCTGCAAGTAAGACAAAGCAGATTCTGCTGCAGCATCTTCCATATAATGCCTGCTGTGTGCACACATCCTTTGTGGGTGTATGAATGTGTCTGCATAACTTCCACAGATATAGACAATTCTTGGTGTTTATTCTCTCATTTAGTGCTGTGTATCACTGGAGCTTCTTGTCATCTCCTACAGGCCTACAACTGGGCTCTGAGTCTTCATCCCACCAAAGTCAACAGGAACACAGATAGCTGACTTGCTGCAAATTTGCTTTATTTCTGAGACTAATAGTTTTAAGCATCTCAGTGCTCCTCTCAGGCAAAACCTTGGAAGAGGGAAGGTGTGCCCAGGAGTTGGCTATAGCTGAGGCATCCACAGGTACATCCCTCCATCTGAGGAATGCTGGCAGAGGCCTCAGAGGAGCCCAGCAGTGGCTCAATTCCTTTCTTTTTCTAAAGTCTCTTCATGAAAAGGGGTGTGTGTGGGTATGTATGTGTTAAATTTGTGATCGCTTAAGTAGTCCCCTCCAGTGGTGATTTTCCACAGCAGATAGCTGGACCTTGTAAGACAGAGCAAATATTTAACTGCATTGTTCCAGATTTGATTATGATGTGATCTATTCTGGGAACAACAACCATCATTTTAGTACATATTTATGAGGATGGCGAGGCGCCCAACAGGAAGCATGACGTGAATCTCCAAGGCAGGGCAGCCCTCCAAGTTAGTTTATATTAACTCATGTATAACATGGAGCAGAACAGGGGGCAGCAGCCAGTAGGCGTGAATGGATACACGTGAGAAAGAGGTATTTTTCCATTCCTGCTTCTGAGTCTGTTCTGGCTTGAGGCTGGAGCTCAGAGACCTGTTAGCCCAGACATGTCCCAGGCTGGGTGTTTGAGGATGAGCAGCAGCACAGTGACACCAGTGGTGCTGGCAGAGCTGCCTGCCCAGGGAGCTCCCCTGTGCCAGCAGAGCATGAGCTGCCCCACTGCTCAGGACATGTGGCTGAGTCACCATGGGGGATATCTCTGGGGCAGGTTCTGGGTGGCCTCTGCACCCTGACCTGTTCATGTGCTGTGCCCAAACACCACGAGTTCGGCTTTTTTTTCTTAGAAATGCTGGGTAAAAACACAGCCATCATTGCTCTAAAGCCCGTGGCTCTCTCATGTCCCCCGTGTGCTGCTCAGCTGTGGTTCTGAGCCGTAAGGCCACTGCAGCATCCAGCCTTTGCTGTGGTCACACTGCCCTGGGCTCTGCACCCCAAGCACCACCAGGGCGATATAATGAATATCGCAGCATGAATCCAGCTGTATAGGTGTGGTCTGTGTTAGCAGATTCCTCCTGTCCTGTCATATCATTCAAATTGCCCAGAGCCGTGATCGCTGCTGGCTGTGCAGGCAGGGACAGGTGAGTGCTCAGGTGCTTCACCTCCCCAGCATTTGCAAGAGGGGCCCAAAGAACATGTTGGTGCCTGCACTGAGACCATGGATCTGCACAGCACCTGGAACAAGGCTTGGGATCTGGTTTAGAGAAGCTTTGTGAGGACTGTGTTTGCTAAACACAATGTTTAGAAAATCTGTGGCAAAATTTAGGAAGGACGTGAAGACGCTTGTCAGTATTTGTGAAATGTCATAGAGTTTCAGGGGCAGTTTCATGACTCCTTTCAATGTTTTTATTGAGCTTTATAGTAAAAGCAGGATTATAGTGTTAGTTTATAAAAAAACAGATGCATTAGTAGACACTAAACAAAAAAAAGGACGGCTTTTACTCGTACAGATAAGCCTTGAATCTCAAATAGGAATCAATATTCACTCCCAGAGCTATAACCAAGCAAGCAATATGGGTGCAGAGTTGCACCTAGTTTTAGCAAGTACCAACACATTCTTTTGAAGGCAATCCCAAGCAAATGGTACCTGGGAATTCCTATGGGTCTGAATTAAGAGGAATCAGTGTTAAGCATGGTGAAGATGTGGGAAACACCCTAAGGCCCAATTAAGAAGGAGAAACCACACACTGTGGTTATTGTCTGTGCTGGAGTGTTCTGCTCTTTTTTCCCTACAACATCCAGATTAAAACACTTGCTTATGACCTGCAGCACTGTGCATCTAATTCTCCACTTGCTGATGTCTGTGGCAAGAATACATTAGTAAAATTTGGCTCCTCTCCATTGGTGTGATCCTCCAAGCATTCACTTCTCTGTGAAAGGCAGGGAAAAGCAGAGTAGCCTCATAGGCTCCAATGACCCTTTACAGTACAAAACCTGATGCAATTAGTCTCCACTCGAGTCTATTACAGTGGAGTTTTCCTGCCAATATTGTGCTGTGAATGTACTCTGGGCAGCAGGGATGCCTGGCTTGCCCTGCTCTCCTGGAGAGGAGAGAGGGTGTTCAGGATGTGTCTGTGCTGTGGGATGCAGTCTGCCACATGGCCAGCGCAAACAGAAGTGGCTTTAAGGTAATGATATGAGCTGCTGTAATCACAGGGATGGCTTGAAGTGGTTTTCAAGGTGTTTTGGCAAACAGCATGTACCTATGACTGAAGTCTGTAGCCCTGCTCTGTGAGACAGAGAGGTGCAATCCAGCTGGGGCACTGCGTGGTGCTGGGCAACCTCCCCTGCTGTCACCAGAGGCACTCAGGGAAGCGCTCAGGCCACATGGGAAGGCTGGAAGGGACAATGGTCCATGTCAGCCATGAACATGTTTTCCCTGCATCTCTCAGATGTTTTTCTGATCCTCCCCAGATCCTTTTTCATGCTCCCAAATCCCACCAGAGCCACTGGAGGAAAACGAGTCTCAGGGAAAGGCCTCCAACAGTGACACAAATTATGCGAGGATTCAGACAAGTCCTAACCTGACATTTTTCAAAGTGAAATGCAAGACCTGCCGCTTGCTGATTGCTTTTGCCCTGTAACAGCAGCTGAAGCGCAAACAACATCATTTGCCATGGATGATGACAAGGAGAGAAAAGAGAGGAATGGGGGAGAAGTGAGAAAAAAAAAAAAGAAGTATTGAATCAAATTATGGAGGAAAACAAGCTTCTTCATGGACAATTTTGATGAAACTATTAATTTTCTGTGTAGTGCTTAGAAATTATCATGATATATCTGCTGTCCGTGCCAGAGCTAAGGAGCTAATTACATCAGATACAGAGGGAGATGTAATTATCTCCTCTTCCTCAGCAGGGCTTGTGGCTGCCATTGGAGCAGGGCAACATGAGAGCTTCCTGCAGCCCAGGGCAATGGAGAAGGCTGAAAGGAGTTCGTCCAGGTTGCTCCAGGCTGGAATGCTTGGGGTTGCCTCCTGCAGAGGGATTTGGGCCAATAGGATCCATTTTGTGCAGCCCACCCTGGACATTTTTTCCCTTTCCCTGAGCTGAGCCAGCAAACCAGCCAAGAGACTCTTCCTCGTGAGATTGAACCTATCCATGATTGGGGGCAGTTCTCACAGCAAGGTGAGGTGACACACCTCCAAGCATTACCCAAACCTTGCAGAACTAACTTCTGCAGAAACCTATAAAAGTAGGGACAGCAGCAACAAAACAAAAAAAAGTATTACATTCCAATGGAGCCAAAGACCGTGGCCTGTTTAAATGTTATTAAGTCAATAATTAAGTGAATTTGGAGTGTGAACTGTGTATCCACTTTAAATGGATTAATGATATGAGAATTCATACAAAATTGCTGTGTTGATTTTATGTTAATGGCTGTTTGAATATAAGCTGAACTATTAACCAAGGATAAGTGGAACTAATGTGCCAGCATTACTATAGAAATATAATTGAAACGATGGTCTGCAATTTGCAAAGGGCCTCGTTTCTCTGGAGTGGGTCGGGAGAACAAAGGCTCCCTTGGACACATTGCAAGGATGGCAGTTGGGGTGGGAGGGCTTTAAATGGAGAGATGTTCAGAAGAAACCTGAATGACTTAAATGAAAGCTTAAGGGAGGGATATAATTCAGCTGTCAACAGTGACTTTGGAGACACCCAGCAGGGCAGAGTATCTCATTTGTTGAGATCATCAGTTTGTGCTTTAAATCTCTCAAGACCTTCCCAGGATTGCTGTGTTTTATGTGAGCAGCCAAGGAGCAAATATTCCCAAGATTTTGAGGATAAATCTGAACTTAAAGTGGCATTTCAGGAGTCGACTTTTCCCTTCACTCCATCCCATTCTGACTGAAGCATGTCAGGGATGGGGAAAGTGCTCCAAAAGCACAGGAAAAACTGTGTTCATTGGTTGAAGGAAGCACAGTGAGCAGGAATGGCAGGAAAATGAGCAGAAGGAAATCTAAGCTGGTTATCAGTCTGTTTTTCCAAACAGCAAAGTCGGGTTGATTGTGGAATCCCCATTACTTGAATCATTTAAATATGAGCTGGATAAAAGCCCTCAAGAAAATACTAGAGTGTATTCCTGCTTTGGCAGGCGGTTGAGTAGGATGACCTAATCAGTCTTTCCACCTCTTATTTTTTGGGTGCTGTGGTTAAAATATAGGATTGAAACCGCTGCTGAATGACTGTCTTTGTTCTCAGCCTTTGATTTTTGCCCCTCCCCTCTCAGAAGCAGCATCTAAGGGGCTGAGTGGACAGCCTGGGTGCAGCCCATAGAAGCAGGAGCTCTTTGGGGTATCCAGGGATCACGAAGCCTTGAGTCTTCCCTCACTTATGGTTCTTTTATGTGCTAAAGTCGTTCCTCTTGATTTGTGTGAGTGGGGCTAAAATCAGGCTCAAGGCTTTATGAGGGTTAGGTGAGGCTCCATAGGTCTGTATATAAACCCAGCAAAATTTCATCAAAAAATAAATCAGTGCTTAGAATTTATGGGCACAGAACATATATATATAAACACAGAATTGGGTGGGTGATTAAAAGTGTGGTTCCTAATATAACACTGCTGATATTTAAAGAAAATGTAAACAAATCCTTAATCATGTTGTGCATCCTTGTAAGGCTCGTGTGCCAGAAGCACAAACAAACAATAACAGCATATAGGTGTTTGGAAAATAACTGCCTGATTAGCTAATCTCATCTAACTGAGGCATAATGAGAAACTGGATCTTACAGATTTTGTAGTTTGTTGCTATAAATATGACTGTGTTTCAAAGTCAGAATTTTTATTCCTCTAACTTCATAAAAATGCATGCTTCGAAGCAATTAAAGTTATTTTGTATTACAGATTGCAGGAAATGCCAATGGTCATAGCTTAGAAACATTAAAAATACAACACATCTTACAGTTTTGAGTGAAATTCTTCCATTATAGGTTTGGGACTGGCTATTAATACATCAAATCTTGGGTTGTTTATTTTCCCTCAGTGAGAGTCAAACCTCCACATACCCAAAATATTCAGTACACTTAGAAATCTACATCTTTGTGTGCAAATTTACATTTGCAAATTTATAAATGAAAATTTGTATATTTAAATGTTCCCTTTGTCAAAACCCTTCTCCCATTTATTTTAATAAATATATTATCAAGTTATAAGGCTTAGTACTTTGAGTCTCCTCCTCTCCAGGGCAAAGCTCAGAGCAGCTGAGCATAATTCTCCATTTGTGGTGGGATGAAAGCTTCCTTAGTGCTGCATTTTGATACATTTACTCATCTTCCTTGAATATCACTTCATTTTGCCAGCAGTCCAATCTAGTAATGGACATACCAGTAATCTATTTTGCACTTACAGAGTAATATACCTCTTAACAGATGGAAAGATATGTGAGTAGTTATTCATAAAGGGGAGGAGGAATGACTGCAGGTCAATCCAGGAGCAGAAGTGGGAGCTTCCACGTGGCTGAGGAGTGTGGCAGGGTGGGATTGCCAATGGAAAAGGTTGGGAATAGGTTTTTCATAGTACCAGAGCTATGTATCCTTTCACTACCAGACATATGGGCAGCCCCTAATGAGCCTTACATTATTGCTACTTAATATGCAAGTTGTTTTAAAGCAAGTGAAACTTGCAGTGGTAATGAACACTTAAGCAAAACACATTTTTCTTCACTGGCCCATTACTATTCAGAGGTAGCTAATATCTGCTAAATGATTTTTCTCTCAAAGATAATGCCTAGAGAAGCTGTTAATGCCTCCTCCCATGTAAAAATTGTCAGGCCCTCTGAAAGTAGGAGATTGACTTAACAACCACAGTATCTGAAAGCAAAATACAAAGTCTGGCAACCTTTCCATTTGCTTTTGATGCCTACAGGGAATGCCTGGGTTATGTTTTTGAGGTTTTCTCCAAAGTCATCAGAGTTAAACAGTTGTGTTTTGTTTTGTTTGTTCTAATGGTTGGAATTATCAGTTAATTAAATGCTTCCAGTAGGTAACACTTTCAGAAAGATGCCAAGCATAACAGGACTCATGTTGTGGCCACCAGTCAGTGACCATGCTACAGCTGAGGAAGGGAACACACACCCACAGAATATCTGCCACAATGTTTTTGGGCAGAGACACTTCCTTTACGAGCAATGATACCCATTGTCTGACTGGTGTCAAAGCAGCTCTTCTTAGAGAGGCAAAGGCAACTTGGGCACAACCTCCTGCTTAGCCCCAACAAACACAGCAGCTCTCATGGTCATATGCCTCTTCAGGGTCACAATGCTGTCCCTCACAAAGCACCTCTTTATGGCAGCTTGCTGCTCTATTAGCAACAGGGAGATTTTGGCACTGTCAGCTACATCATTTGTCCACAACAGACTCCAGCAAACCCTTTCTGAATGCTTGAGAAGAGAATTGTAACCCACGGTGTGCACAGCCCCTGGCACCTGGAAAGGCAAAGGAGAAGCCCAGCTTGTGAGCTGGATAACTGCAGAAATTTCATAATTTATATGTATCATTTGCTCCTCTGATTCAAAGCTCGTTGAATACACGCTCCTCTTTGCCCCAGGAGTGGCACTTCTTCTAGCTGCAGTCCTCTGGAAACCAGAGGAAAAGCAGATAAAGCCATGTGCTTGGGCACCTGCTGTGGAGAAGGTGCCTTTGCTTCTTGTCAGCCCATCTCGTTTCATCTTGAAGGGAGGAGCCAAAGAGGCTGTCCTGGCTCTGGGAGGCTCTGTGGAGGGGCAATTCCTTTAGGGAAGCAAACTCATCTTCCTTTTCTCTTCTCTGCCTTTCTAGTTGGGACCTGTCTCCTTCCCTTCTCCTCCCCACCATCCCAATGGCCCGATTTCTCATCCAGTACCAACAAGTCCTCTGAAAGCACCTGAAAAAAAAATGACTCAAGTTGCTGTTCTGCCTCCAGATACAGAATTTGTATTCCCCGTTTCTTTAATAATCTAGACAGTTAAATTAGAATAATATTAAAGGGCAGTTTAGTGAGGATGAAAAGCAAACAGTGCTGCCAACTTCAATAGAAAAATATATTGAGTCAGGTTTTCATGAATTACACAGTAATCTTAAAAATCACAGTTAAAATTACTAAATTGGTCCCTTTTTCATTTTGAGTTCTGATTTCTGGGTCTTTAGGGTACAACCATAGAGTCTAGAAAATTACTATTAATAAAAATTAAGAGAGGAGCTAGCCGAGTTTCTCATGTCATTGCACGCTTCTGGCAGCCAAAGCTGGAGAACACTCAGAAATCATAAGACTCAAGATTAAAATCATGTGAGTTGGCAACACTGCTCCAAGACTCCCCAGAGATGCTGCACCTCCTTCGGGGAGCATAACTATGCTTTTAAAATTACACCATTGCAAAATTAATCAGGGGTGAGGATCAGATGGAATAAATGGAAGGGAGTTTTGCAATGACTTAGATTTATGGCCGGAGGAGGCTGAATCATGGCTCACTGCGGCTCTGGTGCATGTCCCTTCATGCTGCTTTGTTCAGGGCTCCAGACATGTCTGAGATGAAGGGTGGTGTATGTCTTGACATGGTGTATGTCTTGACATCCTCTGAAGAATCAGCAGAATTGGTGTTCCCTTGGTCAGGGAGATTAAACAGTTTCTTATCAGGAGAATGGTGTGGCAGCAGGGAGGTGAAATCTCTACATGACCACAGTGCAGGAAATTGTTGTTTTCTTCCCTCAATAAAGGAAAAGGCCAATTTTCAACTTCATCCATCCTAGGTAATATTTCTGAAGTTAGTTAAACTCATGTTTGTGACCGCAGAGATATACTTAGTCTGTCAGACCCTATTGATTTCCAAGTATCAACATTTTATTGCAATATTGTTAAGTGTATTATAGCTGTTCAAATAGTCCTTTCAAGGCTCTGTTCCCTGGTTGATCTGTGAATGATTTACAAACTCCTGCTGGTTTCTGAGCTTACCATTAGGTGCTGGGCCATGTAGTTACTTGGAAATGTGTATAATTCAAGCAAATCATTGACAGCACATGAAGAATTCATGTACGAAAGGAGATGTTCTAAAGCACAGAGGGTACGTAACTGGTGAACAAGCATTTAAAGAGTGGAAAAGCTCAGCTTCCACATCCTGCATGTATCATCTCCTAGGGAATTTAGTTATTTATTATTTCTGGAGTGTAATCAGCCACCTTGTTTCTGACTTTTAAATTTCATTGTTACAACTATCTCATAACAGGAAAATGATGTGAAGGGAAGAGCAGATGGTGAATCAAACGACTACCAGCCAGGCAAGGCCTGTGTCTTGCTCCTTCGGGTCCCTGTTTGATTTTTCCCATCAGTATGACTGATGCTTTGGCCAGGAATGTGGAAGGAGTTTTGGCTGTCAGAACCAGGGGCCTATGGGCTCCCCATGGATGGAGGAGATTTTCCCGAGTATTTGAAGTGCTTCTTCACGTGTCTGTAGTAAAGGAGTTGGAGTAGACTTAGCTATTTGACAAACTATCTTCTCAAAGTTGGTAGATTGGGAAAATCTGGAGAAGGTGTCCAAGGTTACACCAAACTGAGTCCCTCTAATGTTTTCATTTCATTTGGAGCAAGGTTGATATGAAGTGTGAAGCTCTGACTGTGACTCTGCTCAGTGCTTATTTCAAATATATCTTAAGCAAATGTATGGAGCAGGGTTTTCTTATTTTACTTTGTGAATATACTGTTAGAAATATAAAGAGTAGAGTTGTAAATATCTGGCATGGGTTGGAGATGGATGGAAGAAAAGGTATTGGTACTTGTTAGGGAAGTCAACCTATTTCTTCTTTCATTGATATTGTACAATGTAGGAATAACTCCATGACAGTCAGTGGAACACGGGAAGGAAAACTGAGTGAAAAATCCCTTCCCCCCCCAAAAAAGGTATTTCCTGGCAGATGCATACCGGCTGTGGCCTGTAGGTTGCAGCAGTGTATGCTTTTCATTAGGAAACACCACTTCATCCTTTGTTTTTCCAAAGTGGAATTCCCTAGTGAGATAAACCAACTCATAAATGGCCATATCACTAAGAAAAAAAAATAAATAACCAGCCTTGATACTGCTGGTGAGACAAAAGGATATTGTTTCTTTAGCTTTTTGGTACGTGGGTGTGATCTATGTTGAGCCTTTCAGAGCAAGTGAATCAGCACCACAAGGTCCAGCAGCACAGAGCCTTCCCAGCATGGTGGGAAAATGAGGGAAGAACCAGGACATACCATGAAAAATGCTGGGGAAAACTGGTCCTGGAAGTCCCATCCTACTAAGTCAGTTCGGTTTCTAGATTTTCTTTTTTTTGGGGGGGGCCCAAATTTGCACGAATCCACATAGTTGTCTGTTGGGCCAATGTATCATATAGTGGTGGAGGTATGCAAAAAAATGTCACAGCACACACAGGGCTGCAGTGAGAAAATGCTCCATTTTAATATGATCCCGTCATGTGCTACAGAAATTAGAAACTTTAGCAGATGGCATTGATGTCACTCTCTGGCTGCAAAGATAGGAATAAACCACGACTTCATGTGCCGAGTTCATTGACTTCATTGATTGCCCACACAATATTAAATACAGGTAAGAAAAAAAGTATAAACCAAAACTCTATGCATGTTTCAATGATAAAGTGTTCTGTTTTTCACCAAGAAATGCTGAGAGGAATCCAGCACTTTGTAAAACCAGTCATAAACAAATAAGAATATATGAATGCCAATGGAAATTATTGACTGAACAATCTCCTTTTTGCTGGGAAATATGTTTTATCAATATTTATGCTGCTTTGCTTGAGGTACTAAAGGCAGAACAGAAAAAACAGTCAAAATTCTGAAAAATTTAGAACATGTTTTCACCTGGCTGAAACCCAGAAATAATCATGTGATTTTTTGAAAGAAAAAGCAATCTCTGTTTCTTCAGAAATTCATTTGGTTTAAGGCCAGAAAGGACCATTAGATCATTTACCCTGACATTTTGTTTAATGCAGGCCAGTTACCCCTATATTTATCCTGAAAACTTTGCTTAACTTTTTTTCCAGAAATACAAATAGCATCTAGTTTTGACTTCTATATGCTGAGAACGGCAGAACCCACCCTTTTCTCTGTGTTTGCTTTGTGTTTCCTCTTAATTGCTCCCTTAAAATTGTATGTCTTCACATTTCAGACCTTGCTTCTTGTTATGCTCAACTGCTTTGGATGAAAGGGTCCATTAATACCCAGTGTTCTCTCCTTTCATGTGTACAAACATACTTCAATCACCTTTCCATCGTCTTCCTGATCACCTAAATTGATTGAATTCCATAAACTAGATGTAAAATGTTTTACTAAATTATTTTAGTCTCTTCCTTTACTTAAGTTTTCAGCAGCCTTAAAAAGTGCAAGTGCTAAAACCGGACAGTTTTGCTGGTGCTGTGTGCAGAGGTAACAATCCACCCCCCAGTTGTCTTCTTTTAGCATATTCAAAGGTCAAATTTGCTTATTTGTGGGGTTTTTTCCTTCCTTCTCTAGAGTGAGGGCTCATATTCAGTTGCTTAACTCCTTCCCAACTCACTTCTTCACGTAGTCCTTCTTGCTGCCAGTATGGCCCACATTCCTCATTGACAACTGTGCAACTTTGCATTCAGGAGGATTAAATGCATCTTGTTTTCAGTGCCCAGACTTGCCAAATAACGCACCCTCTTCTCCAAGATTAGCCTCTTATCTTCTGATGTTGATCCTCCGTGTCAGATTTGCTGAAGCTTTGCAACCATTGACTGTGGTTGCCCTGCAACCATGTCATGCTACAAACAACCTCTCTTCTGCAGATGTTTCATCATGTTTTTATAACCAGCATGTTGTATTCTGCTGAATCTGTGACTCACCAAACTCTGTGTGTTGCATCTATATGGTTGTCTTTATCAAGCAGACTTGTAAACTCATCAAAGAATGACATCAGATTTACATGATGTGGCTTGTTTACCATAAACCCATGATTACTGACATTAATTATATTTCTATACTTGTTTATTTTAATTAATTATCTTTATTAGTTGATGTTTTTATCAGTTTTCATTGCCTTGGCTGATATTTATACTGTCCAGCTGGCTCACACTTGAGCTCCACTCAACTCTTGGCACCACACTAGCTGTCGTCCAGTGCCCAGGAATTTCCTTTGTGTTAGAATATTTATTAAAACCTAATTTCAGCAGACTCGATATTTATGGCCCAGACACTTAATGTAACTGGTATTCTCTGTGCCCTTCCTCTCTAGTGGCAACAGTTTTCCTATGAGGCGTTGGGAGGGAGAACTCTCATCACAGTACTCTGTCACCCAGGAATTCCTTTACGTCATGGAAAGTTCCTTGTTAAATCAGCAGATGTTATCACCTTTGGGCTTTTCTGCCATTATTGAGCTATTGTTTTAGTTCTACTTCTTATTATATGAATAAACCTGGATGGTAGAAACATTTCATCTAAAACTTCTGGACAGGTGTAAATGATACACAGGCTTTAGCAACACCAGTCCCCAAATTCTTCTCTTGTGTAGAGACTTCTGTGGTTCTTCCACAGAACAGTGAATCACTGGAATAGGCTAGCCTTACTCCAGAGAGCTAAAAACCCAGGCATCTCCCAATGATCCATGCAGACTTATCTCCATTACCCCCCTCCCCAGAGCAGACCATGGGACAGCATTCCTGGGGAGCAATATCAGTTTTGTGTGGGTTACAATGGAGACTTGCATGGTGTGATGTTTCCATGTGAGCAGCACTAAAAACAGCCTGAGGCACACTGCAAGTCTTTCAAACAGAGCTTGTATTTAATTTGGTGTGTTATGGAAAACTCTGGGCAAGTTTTCCACTCAGAGACATTATATTTTAAGGGCACTCTGTGAAGTGCAGCATTCTTTTTTTCATCATTTATCTTTAGGAAAATAAATAGAAATCCTTAAAACCATTAAATAGCCATCTGTTATTCTTGGGAAACCAGGGGTATATGTCAGGAAAGTAAACTTATTTTTTGATCAGTTGTTGGATATTTAAATTCAGATGGAAGAACAATTTGTGGTCAAGAAATTAAATGCAAAATTGTCCAGATTCACCATGGAACCATCCAGCTGCAAATGATGGCTTTTTCCTTCTTGGAAGTGCAGATGACGATGTGGTAGACTTGAAAACAGCATAGAACGTGTGATCAAAATCAACTTAGTGAGTGAAAATGAAGAATTTTGCCGAAGAATCAGGTAATTTAGTACAGGTCTAAAAATCTCTGCCTCAGGAATAAGTAGTAGCCATGTTAGCAGTGCTTCCAACCACTACAATCCCTGTTGCCCCTTTTTCTGTGAAGACCTTAACAGAAGAATCTTATATATAAGATTTGGACTGTATTTGTAGAACAGTTTTAAATTTGGCTAGCAAATGCCAAAATCCTGGCTGAAAAGTTGTGATATAAGAAGCACTTATTAAAGCTGCCTGCAAACATATCTCTCCTCACCCACATTTGCATAACCAGAAGTTAGCTCAAATAACTGACAATAATGTCAAGCATATCTTATTTATGCTATAATTATTTTTACTCACATATGTCACCGAACATAATTGTTTTCTCACTGGTTTAAGATTCCTCTTATAGATAGAGAGATGTGGAAATGTCTTTCTAACATGAGCTTAGGAGCATCTGGAAGAAGCTGAAGCTTAAGAGAGGCTGGGACATGCACAGCTGTTTGTATTTTCAGCTGGTTTTTGTGTGTTCTCTGGGCGGAGCAGACACTGATAGCTGTTCCCTTATAAAATATGTAATGGTGCACTTTATGATTTAATATATTTTCCAGTCCTAGGGCCTGTTCCAGAGTCCACTTGGCTCTCTGAACAGGCTTCCAGTGGCATTGGTAGAGCTCTATCAAACTATTAATGAACCAAGGCTGGCAAGAGGTAATTTAGGGCCATTATCTTTGCAGGGTTGCATATGGTTCGGTGATGCTCTAACATTTGCCTCCAGAGTTCTCTCCCTGCAGCTTCTCTTACTTTCTCCAGCTGTTTTTATTCAGCCTTCTGAGATTTATATATGACAGCTCTGGGTTTCTTACACTGTGAGAGGCCACTTGCCACCAAGATGCAGTCATGGTACTCTCTTGCCTCCTCGGCTGGCTTCCCCTGGAGAGCTCCAGGCCCAACAGTGGTTGATAATGTCTGATGACATTTTATGGCACTCCTTCAGCATTGTCAGCCCTGTCATACTTTTCTGTCTTATGCATTGTCAACTGCAGCCTCCTAATTGCAACTTGATATGTGAGTTCATTGGCAAAGGTTGTTTATGGGTCAGTCTATCTACTTCAAAGCCTTAGAGAGCAGAGTGAGGAGAGCGCTCTGGAGGTTTTGGTATGGGAGGGTGCTGCAGATCCTTTCACAAGAGGCTCATTTCCACATACAGGGTCTAGCCTGAATTTGGGACACTGGGAATGTGAGTGAACACAGGAGCCAAACTGCTGAAAACACAGAGACTAAAACCAGCCAGAGGGAAGGGGAAGATTCTCGGCTTGCTTATGGACTTGGGACTCATTGTGCTTGTGGATACCCATCTCTGCCTTCTTCAGATTGTAAAAAATATGGTTTCAAAACCAGAATCCAGCCATTCTGTCAGCAAGTTTTATTTGCATTGCTCATCATGAGCATGGGCTACTTGAGCAAATACTGCTTTGCCTCTTCTGTGGAAGAGGAGTCTGTACTGGCTTTTCCCTACTTTGGGCATGATCCAAAAGGGCTAAAGCGATTTCAAAGCTAGTACAGATGTGCCAAGTACATACACATCTCACTGGTTTGATGTGGTTGTGCTGAGGACTCCAAATATTTCTCACCTACTGAACGTTTCTGGGAAATGCTGTTTCCACTTCTGCAGTTCCTGGTTTTTGCTCTTGTTTGTGCTTGTCCTGTTAGATCAAATGAGGCTAATGACTCAGGGATAGCCATGCTTCCCAGGGATTTGAGGACTTAAATGCTTGAAAGCTATTAAAGACGTGCTTTGCTGTTGAATATATTGAAGCCTTTTGCTGCAGGGGATCATCCTAAAGGCTGCAAGAAAACAACAGCTCTGTATTTTGACAACATCAGCTCACAACTTTGTTTTAGCTAGAACAGTCCTTTTCTGATCCTAATGTAGGTCATGGCTGCAAGTTAATTTGTTCCATGTGCCATTATGATGTAGAATACATTCAGAAAAACAGGATTTTCCCAGGGTGAGAAAAAATTGTGTTTACTAAGCAGTTATAGTCCATTTTAATTTCTTGCCTCCCAAATTCCCAGGCTTTGCTTTGCCCTCCTCCCTTCTCCTTGTTTTCCTGCATTTACCCTTCTTATTTGGCTACATTAGCAGCCTGATTCCACATGACTGGGATAACCAGTTTAACTTCCTGTGCTCTCCAGGCCTCTGAGTGTACAGGGAGAGCAGCCTCATCCCACTCTCCTTTGGGTTTGTGGCTCCTCTGGAGCTCCTTCTGTGCCTAAATTTGCACATTGGAGCAGGGACTGTACACTCACCCACTGCCAGGCACTTGGTGCAGGTGGTTCCCAGCCTACATGGCATTGATGGCCTGCTCCTCTGGATCTGCTCCTCTGATCCCTTACAAACCTACCCCAGGTCCTGTTCATCTTCAACGCCAGCAGGGAGAAGAGGAGGTCTCCTATAGCTTCTGGCTATGCTTGAGCTTCAACCAAACACTCTTGAGAAAAATCCTTGTGTTTGCTTGGGATGCATGCAACACCAGTCTGCCTGCTCTGCAGCTGGTAGGGTGAGGGCAGGATGGACTGGCACACCATATGGGATTGGTAAAGCTTTATTCCTAAACTACCTAGAAAACTGTCCTGAGTGGAGGCTTTGGGCTTTAGACAACAGAGTCAGTGCCTTATCTCAATAAACCGTATGTTTGACTAGGAGTTTCTAAGGCTCTTTGATAAGTGATGACAGAGAGGGGCTTTGCATGTGGCCTCTCAAATGCTTTTGCAGTGAATTTGCTCTGGTATCACATATTTGTGCAGAAGAATGAAAAACCTAATTAATGTCACCTGAGACGAAAGCCCTCTAATCATGACTGCCATCTCAGAACAATTAATCATCCACCTACAATAAGTCACTAGAATATTTTTTTTTCTATTTTGTTTCTAAGTTCTTTTTCAGATCTGAAAGAAGTGCTGGGACAAGGGAGACAATGTGGGGCTTGGAGTCCCAACCCAGTACAGCTGGCTGGGGAACCACAGTGGGAGCACCAGCACAGAGAACAGCCACAGTGGCTTACCCTGATGCTGGGTGCCCAATGCATGGTCCGTGCAGTAAAACAGGCAGGGAAGGGTCATGTTTTCCCTGTTTACTTTGTAAGTTCATTGTACTGCATTCCCAGGAAAATTTGATTTTTACAGCACATTAGAGAGCAGGTCTTCTGCTGTTAGAAGCTCCACCTAAGTCAATAGATCTTGCATAGTTTGTGGTAATTAAGGGTGGCACTGAGCCTTGGCATTTTGTCAGAGAAAGCAAAATGTTTAGTTTCTCTAAAGAAAAATAGCACATCTATTAACTGTTAAAATCTGAAAAATAAAAAATAATCTTGAATTAATTCAATGTGCTCTTGAAACCAGCAAAAGGGGAATTTTATCATTTGCACCCTATGTGTGAAACTGTTGTACAGTTTTACAAGCAATGAAAGTGTGTGATCAACAGACAGAGACTGTGTGACTTACACAAAAGAAACAGCACTGTGAGAAAATGTAAATATTTATAAAAGGACAAAATAGAGTATGTGAAATTATCTTACATTTGAGACATATGGATACTACCAGGAAGGATAATATAAAGAGAGAGAGAAACCAAAAATTAAATTCCACTTATAGGGACTTTGGAGTAACCTAGTAAAATATATGCAGCTACACAGTACAGTTTAGTTCTACAGTTTTAAATTTGGGAAAATCTCTCTCTGGATTACATTAGTGACAACATCTCATACCTGAGCCCAGCAGGATGCTGCTTTTCCCCCCTCAGATCTGCCTTATGTTCCCAAACTTTCATTGCTTGTTAAGACAAACTTCCATCACACTCGTGGGGCTAAATTCTCATTTACATGGAAATGGGAGGACTGAAGGATGTCGTTCCCAGGTTACAATGTCAGATTTGCAATCAGATGATCAAAATTAAAAAGCACTTTGATAAACCCAATTTTCCAGGTGAAAACACAGTATTTATGGTAGTTTTAATCTTTGTAAATTATTTCTGACCCAGTTTTCACACATAAATGTCCTTGCAGCACTGGTATTTTTTCTTTCATTCTCTTTTCAATGCCTATTTGCAGTTTTTCTCTGAGACATAAAACATTATCAAGTAAATGTAGGTTTCTTAGAAAGCAAATCCACTGGGATTTTTAATTAGGATATCTTTGTGAACATCTGAACCAAACTGTGGCACACTGAAGTCTGGAAGTGATGCTGAGCAGTACTGCTCCCGTTGTTATCTCATGTTTTCTGTTAGAACCATTTGGCAAAGATAAGATTTCAAAATACACAGCTCAATCGCATAAAAGTTCTTACAACTGTGACAAAGCGAGGGAGCTTGAAATATATACAAAAACCTTCTTTGGAAGAAGGAGCAGGGCAAAACGTGCAATGAGAAATTATATTATTAAAAATCATTAATTTATTATGAGGGCAATTTTCAGAATGCACTGTCAAGGTCCTTCATGTTTATGAACATTTTCTACACTCACCTAATAACTGAGAGTCAAGGAGAATCTATCAAATTAATTTTAGTTTTGGCTGGAGAGTTAGACTTTTTAAAGAATGGTAATGATTTTCTCCAGACATTAATAAATCTGCAGTAAGGCCCAGCATGCAAAACACAAAGGAAGGGACATTTTTGTCCTTCATTATCTTTCTCTTGGAAGGCTGGAAATACTATTTGTGTGTGTTGCTGGTGCTAAGGACAGATTTTTGAGTCCATGGAACACGATTTAAATGGCAGCACAAGTTAGAGGGACAACTCTAACCAGGGTTAATGTTGTCCTTTGTCTGCAGGAAGTTGCCATTGTCCCATGGACTTGGAAATTTCCAGTCATAGGACTGGAAATTTGACAGAGCAGCATCATCTTCATGAAACAGAAATAAACCTCTGGGTGGCAGTTGGGAGTGTGTGTCTGAGAAGGGGGGTCTGTACAAATACTCATTTTTAGCTACTTTTCCTGAGCATCTGACAGGGCTGTGTCCAGGCAGAAATCCATTTCACTAAAGTGAGAACCTGAGCATCTCCAACTCCCATTTGCCTCACTGGCAGCTGAAGACATTAATCATCTTGCACGGGATCCTGAACACCTCTCCTGCTCCTCAATGAGGATAAACAATGAAGTTCACTTTGGATTTTTTTGCAGAAAAGTGGATGTTACTGAATGTGGAGCCCAAAATACAGTTTAGTCTCTTGTTACCACCTCTGCAGGGAAAAATGTAATTATATTGAGCTCTAAGTAACTTAGTTTGGGACAACTTATTTAGTCTCTTGGAAAGTACCAATCCATTCCCCAGAGCACTTAGAAATGAATGCTGGTGTCCAGCCTATTGCCATAGCAGCCCTGTAAGGGTTTATGTGATACACAGCACACCAGAGCCTTCCAATAACTCATCTGTAGGTTAATAATGAAAACAGAGCTCTGCAAGTCTAGGATAATACAATATGCAGAGGTGCAGCAAAGCCTGGGCAAACATTTAAAGTGAGGCAAAGTAGTGGACAGAAGCCAATAGCCCAGCTTTTCTGCATTTTCATTTGCCCATAAATACAAATCCTCAACATCCATTACTCTCTCCTGCAGTGTCATATGTTTGGATTGAATGCTGAGTGTCTATTTCTCCTACCAGTGATGGCTAAATTCCCATAAACTGCATCAGCAGCATGTGGATTTTTCTAGGTGGCATCATCCAAGAGGCTTCTTGCAAACTCTCAGTTTAAGTGACTAAAGGATTAACAGAGCGAGACACAGTGAAGAAAGCAAGCCCTGGGATTTGAAAGAAGCCAAAGCAAACTTCTTCTGGAAAACAGACTTGAGGATCTTTGGTATCTTTGAGTAGTTTGGGGTTTTTTAAGAGCTGGAATGCTACTTCTCTTAAAATGGGTTATGGGTGGGGTCTTTATCTGCCCTCCAGTTTTCTGTATAATGCATTTTCTCCCCATAGCTACAGCATGTATTCTCCTTCCTGACCATAGTGAGTGAGGAGTATAGTCTGAGAGTGAAATCTCTCCAGCATTATCTGATGTAAAATATGCATCTGGATTGACTCCCAGGTCCATTCTCATCTCTTTTGACTTGCAAAGCCATGGCAAGTCTCCAGGAAAGAGGTGAAACACCCTGTTAAAATGCAGAGTGCTCACTACACCCAAATACTTAAAATCTGAAGGTAATGCCTAAGGAGTTTACTGTGCAAAAGGAGTAGAGTATAGGAGGCAACAAAAAGACAAACAAATTTAAGTTGATGGACAGAGACATTTGTAAAACCAGCTCCTTTCTGCCTTGGCATATATTCTGTATCTGCTTCCCTTTCCTTTGCTGAGATTATGGGCTTCAATGGAGCAAAATACTTAGACCATGTTCTTTCACAGATACTTTTATAAATGAAAAGTCAAAAAAAAGCAGGTAAGACTTTGATTCTGCAAAGAGAAGATACACATAGTCATATGGTGGTGTGCAGTCCCCAGGGGTTGGTGTAGCTCTGTACAAGAAATGCTGCAAAGAGAGGCTCTGCCCTCAAGGGATGCCATCACCCCCCAGGAGAGAACTCACAGTGCTCTTTCTGCTCCTATAAGCTAAGAAGAGCTGAGTAGGAATTTTCTGTCAAAATGCTTTTTCTAAAGAAAATACAATTTCTGAAGGCGGAGGAGTTGATGCCTTTTTGCAGTTTTAATTGGGAAAAAAAATTTGCCGTGAGATTTACAGGCTCCTGCTGCCTTACTAAACACACATATATTCTGGCAAATGGAACAATACTGACATGTCATCTCATTTTCTTGTGAGTAAATAGCAGATTTCTGAGTATTGGTGAGAAGAATCATATTATTCTTTTTTTGGCTACTTCACACTAGTGAAAATTTCCCTACTCGAGCATCTTTAATAGGCACTTCAATACTTTCACATAAATTATTTAGAGTTTAAAGGGTTTTCTAAATGCCTTGAAAAAAACATAGAGGAAAGAAAGCCTTATCTGGAACTTGTTGATATTTAAGGGTTTTTTTTGCCCTACTAGATAAGAGAGATCAGACCCAAACTGTCTGATTTGTGGGTCTTTACATGAAAGAACCAACACTCAGTCAGTGTCACAAAATACACATCTGGCTACCAGGTTAGTGTATTTGTGGGAAAAGGCACGTTCCATTCCAATTTACAACATACAACAAATGCTTGTTGGTTTTAAAAACACACACACCCCAAAACATAAAGGTTTGCTATTCCAAAAATAAACTGTGGGAGGAAAGGAAAGAACAGGAAAAAAAAAAAAGAAAAAAGAAAATAAAGGAAAACCTGGTTTTATTTTTCTATGGAAACCATAATCCCACACAGTGGAAACAGTAAAATATCAAGCTCATAAGTATTTCTGATGATGGGATAACCGTAGGTTCTTTATTCTGAATATAAATTGGTACATTAAAATGTGCTCATAAGAACTGCAGCTTTAGTGCGAGTAGCCAAGAATAAGAAACTCAGCCTCATAAAATGACACCTAATGTGAAAGCTGTCCAAAAGACATTGCTCTATATATACTCCAAAAAAGGCCCATTTGCTTTTGAAACACAAGAATGGGTAAAAAATGTGGAGTGCACCAGAAACTTGCTGTTCAGGAGTGAGCTTTTATACAGGTTTCAAAGTTGGTGCTTCTCTATTACAAGCCTTTATAAACCCAGTCAAGCCAATTCCAATGAAAATTAGCTTTTCCTGCTTTTATTTTCCTTTATGGCACAACATAGGACATGAAAACATCCCTCTAAGCTGGTGGAATCATTCTTCTTGCTCCAGAGAAATGTCAAGGTAAAATTATTGCCTTATACCTTGAACCAAAACGTTGACACCAGGCTTTTACCCACTTACCCTAGATATGGATATATTTGCAGATTTGCTTTTAGCTGCACTAGTTCATGTGTGGGGTGTAGTTCCACCTGCTGCAGTGAGAATCTCGGGATCTACCCCTTATGCTGTGTGGTGAAGGCAAGATTTTGATAAACAAAATTTTAAGTGATATAGATTAAATTTCCATTAAGTGTTTCTCACTTAACTTATGCTGATTTGATGTCAGTGTAGTTCTAGGGATGTACAAACAGAATTTGAAATGATGAAAGTCTTTTGGGAGATCAGAACCAAATGCAATGTAATTTTTTTCCAATGTAAGTAAAGCTGGCTTGAAACTAATTGTATTAGGCTTTATACCCTTTCTGCTACAGCAGCTGAGGATATGAATGTTTTAAATTAGTGAAGGCAGTTTCTTAGTGGAAATGAGCCTTAGTGGCCGCTCAGGCAGACAGGTAGGGAGAATAAGCTCAACACGTTTCATGAATGCAGGCAGCTGGGTAAAGAAGAGAATCCTATTAGTGCCCAGTTAGGAGAATGGTTGTATCATGAATTCAGTGCTTATTAGAGGATCCAGAGGGACTCCTAGCATACAGATGCAAATCCATAGGAAATTAGGTCCCTGAATTCTACTGCTCAAGGAATCACTGTTTTTGTGGATGTGTTCTCATATATGAATGGTAAAAAATTGGTCTCATTTATCTTTCTGTAAATCAAGAATAACTGCAGAGCAAGGAGATGGAGTCATCATTCTTAGAGATTTCAACAGCTCCCATGGCCTCAGAATCTGAGTGTTTTCTATATCTATGAGGATCAATTATTGCCTGTGAGCTGGGGAGATGCTAATATCCTCATTTCACATATTGTGTCTGAGACAGAGACTAGAGCTTTGCCTCCTAACAAGATTTAAATCTATAATTTCTATTGGTTTCACTACAAATCAAGGGACTTTAGATGCTATTTACTAGGCAGTTTGCTCCAGAAAATATATGCTGGAGGATGGAATTGAGCTGACATGTTTCGCATCCATGGTTACCTCCTTAATCACAGGGCCTACTTCCCTGGCTGGGGAAGACCGTGGCTCTTCCTCACTATCCAATACCCTGCAGGAGGTAAATGGGAAGAGGAATGAGGGAGAGAAATATGGTTTTATTTTCCCTTTGTAATTTTTGTAGATGATCAGATGCTGCAGTATTCTGCAAGAACTAGGTAAACAGTGGAATCCATCGTCTGATGGTAGTTGCTCATTTGCAGTGTCTCACTGAGGGCGTTGCTTCTTGCCTGTGTTTCCAGAGAAATTTCCTCTTGGGGTAATGATGAAAAACTAGTCACAAATCAACACAAAGTCAGAATATATGAGAGTCATAAAATATTGCAAAATAAAGCAAACAATACAAAAACTCAGTGCTTTCAGCATGCAAGGAACGGCCTCCAGAACACCAAGGAATTTTGGAACTCTTTCAGAGACTTAGCAATCATGAAACTTGGATATTTTTCCTCTCAAGGCCTTTCCTTCTCTCTTCTCTCTCTCCTCCCTGATGAATCACTCAGTAAAAGAATACATTACCTAGAAACACAGCAGGAGTCTTGGCCTTAGTATAAGAGAGCAGATTATAATGAGTATCATACTAAAGAAGAGGCAATAGAGAGGATCAGCAGCCAAAAAAGATGGGCAATTTGTGGGATATGATGTAACTCAGACAAGATGTCAGTGATGGGCTGGAAATAAAACAATGTCAGTCACTGTGAATTAATTATTCTTCTATAAAAACAAATCAGTGGAGCAACATAGCCCACAGTTGTATTGAGTCATGAGGTTTGGCTGTCAGACAGGAAAGTGGTCATTTCATACTGCCTGAGGGCATGTGCACTAGGCTGGTGGGTACTCAGCATCTCATTGCAGGGCAGGCAGGTTCTCAGAGTTGAGGAAAAATTGCAATTTCCATTATAATCCTTTTATATTGAAGAGCTTATAAACCCGGCCAGAAAATTTTGCTTTAGGCTAAACTGAGCTGACAAGGTCTCAGCACAAGAGCAAGTGTATCCAGTGGGGAATGCTCTTCACTGTGGAGAACGAGGTTTGATTTAATGAATGAGAGAAGGTAAGGCCATAATTATTCTTTTAGCGGGAAGGAAATCAAGCAAAACACTAAAATGTACACAATACCAATTCACGTGACTATGTGGAAGTGCAGATATATGTTACATCAGTAATGGATATGTCTGCAAGGCAGCAGAGCAGTTGCTCTGCTTCTTGGCAGGCTGGTTTCATGCACTTATTGGCATTCTAAAACGTCTGAGAAAAAGTCCTTACTGCCCAGGCCTGAACTTCTATCTCCTCCTTCAAAGCAGGACACACTCCACCTTTCTGTTGCACTCTCAACTGTGTAAAATCCACAGCATCAATTATTTCATGCTAAGGGTAATCCCGGAGTAACCCCTGCCCATACCCTTTGAACATCCCAGCCTCTGACTGCTGCTCAGATACCTGGGCTCAGCAATACACCGAGCTCTCCGGGACTGCAGTCAGCACACCTTATTCTTTCACCAAAAGCCTCCTTTGAAATTTTAAGCAGCTGTGGATGGTCACATCAAGGTGTGCATTGCCATTTTGTAACATTCAGGGATTTTGCTCCACTCACGTGAGACCATGCAGCTCACTCATGCCTTACTGGGATGAATGATGAAACACAGGTTCAAACTCTGGAGGTGAAAACTGGTTTCACTAGTACCCTGTTGTGCTTGGACTTGAAAGAAGAGGGTTCTACATGTTCACTTGCAGGCATAAGGGGATCCACTTTTGGTTGTGCACAGCCTGAGAGTTAATGCACATAAGTTCAATTTTACAGGCTGCTGTTGCAGTACTGAATGGTTCTGGACAAACTAATATCTGAACTCAGCAGAGCATGCATTTACCTGCTATGTGTGTTTTTACACACATTTTGGAGTCCTTTGTGAGATGTGCTTCAATATTTGCCAATTGGTAATCGAAAACCATCCTGGAACTTTTTCAAAGGATCACTAGCAAGAAAACTTATTTTATCTATATACATATGTTAGTCTATGATCTGGAAACTCCTAGTGTTTGGACTTGATCCATCTATATATCCTTCATTAGCTTTTCTCCCAAGGGGTTCCTAAAGGCTGTTACCAGCTCTATCCCACTGGAATTTATCCCTCTGGAGTGTTACAGCCCAGAATGGGATAGTCTGATGCTAATGGCACTCAAAAGTTCACCTGCAATGATAATGCACTTACACAAAAAGTGTAGAGCAGTGGGGCTGCTAACTTGAAGGGGTTCACATCCCCACAGGTAACATTTGGGCCAGGCTACACCTTACCTTAATGCTAAAACCATGGGGAGTAAAAGTCAGACACCTCCAGTGGTGTGTCCCAATGAAAACTCTGTTTTCAAATGGAGCATCAGTTGCTCTGTCTTAGGACAGAGGGTAAACATGCTTGTGAATGATGACTGACCTGAAGGGCTATCAAATGCTCCTTTCAGGCAGATGTGCAAAATCCTTCTATTTGTCCCCTCCTTCCCCTCAAACACAGCTATTTCAAGGTTATAAATAGGGAGAAAATCTCTGGAGAGGAACATATTGCAAATAAAATCTAATCTATAAATGTCTCTCTTTAAAGGCACAGTCTAATCTCTACATTTTATCTTGTTGACAAAGCAAAACAACTCAATTTTGAACTTGCTCATATTGATTTTACATCAGGGAATTCCACCGATTTCTGGGAAATTATTGATCTGTACGAGATCAAAATCTATCGTTTTCTTTCTTTTCCTTCAAAATTCTTTTTAATCTATTGATTATAGTTGTGTGATGTGGTTTACTGACTCTGAGCTAATAATGACCAAGTGCTTTGGGACAAACCAAATAGCTTAATGGGCCACAACACAGAATTGATCCCTATAATGACCCAGAAATTAATTAAACTAATCATTCCCTTGTAGCCACATCCCTGGAAGTCTCTTGCATTGTCACTCACCTGACTACGCTATTTAAGCCCATGTAGGTTCCAGATGTTGAATATATGGAGGGATCATCCACATCTTACATCTCTAAGTGGAGTCAACACACCACGACCCTGATGGCTCCACATCTCTGTGTAGCATAGTGAGGATTAAGCCAACTGTAAGTAATAGCAGTTTCTTGCCCTTTTTTTGTTTTGTTTTCCTGCAGTCAGATGGTTCACATTTATGAAAGGGCATATTTCTTCTTGATCACCGAGAGACAGTAATCATTTCTTGCAGTGTTTACAAGTCTTGGTGTTTTTCAAATACATTTAGAGTGCTTGACTTTCTTAGTGAGCAGATCCAGATGGAGGATAAAAGCTGCAGCCCAGTGAGGGTGTGTGCTGAGTAAAGTTGTAGCTTGTTCTTCCCAGTCCAGAGGGAGAAGGCCATGGATTCATTGTGTATAATGACATAAACCCTTGTCAAAAGGTATGCAGGAGCCTGCAGGGCAAACCAGAGTCCAAAATCAGATCTGGAATGTGCTAATGGCAGATGCAGCTCTGTGTTGGGGGGCTAGTGAAGGTGTTTTGAGGCTATGTGACTGCTGCCACATGAAGTGAGTGTGTGACAGCTGGTGGCACTGATGGGGGAGTTTTTGGCACCCAAACCTTCAAGCACAGAGGTATTTTCCCCAGAGCAGACTCAGTCTTGGTAATGGGGCTTCACAGTGACCCTTCTGTGCTTTATCTGTCCAGCACAGGCATGGGCTGGTGTCAGCTGGCTGCTCACTTCTGCAAGAAGAAAGCAGATTTTCAAAAGTATCCTGACATCACAGAGCTTGATAAGGTATGGATAAATCCTCAGAATTGCTGGGAGAAGGGCTTTATTTTGACTCTTACAATCAGGTATGGTCTCTGCCTTGAAAACACTGCACAATATGAATGGTGAGTGGTCTTGGGTGTTCTGTGTCTTGGAAGGAGCAGCAGACTGCATAAGGCTCATTAATTATTGATGCACATGTGTAAGAGGGGAAACACAGAGATTCTTTGTGTCTGTGCAGAACATCTCTACAGAAGGAAACAGATGCTGTATGTGTCTGTTTAATCCCACCCTGGGGCAGATGCCCAAGGAATGGGCAGAGCCTCATGCCTGTCTGTCTGGCGTGCTGTAGGCACAGGCCAGCTGTGGATTAGCCTTGGCAAAGAAATAGAAGAATAATTACGCTTTGGATGGCCTTTTAGTTCCTAGATCACCCTTTCCTACTGGTGTTTCAAACACAGGTCTTGATTTCATCTAATGCTAAAATGGAAAGACACTTTAGTGGCTGAAGAGCTTCAAAATCAGCAGCCTATCATCAAGTAAACATAGGGATGCTGCTTGGGAATCCTGATGCTGTAAGGGCAGCAGCAGAACAGCCCTCTGTCCTATTGGGTTGTGTAATATGCTCAGACTAAGAAGATACACTCGGCCAACCTTGGTTCCTGTAAGTCACTGAGGGCTTCTCAATAGGAAGCAAAGATGGAAGTGCTGTTACATCCCTTAATTCAAGGGCAGTAGAGGAGGCTGGAATCGATTGTTCAATAATGGTGAAGGTAATAAAGCTAAGATTTCATAGTGCTTGCCCAGGACACCCAGACCAGCAGGGAGCTTTAACTGTGCTCACAGTGTAGAAAACTCTTCCATTCCCTGAGGCCTTCAGTAAGTCCTGCTGATCCCTGAATGCTGCTCAGTTCCTAGATGTCTGTCTTCAGGCAGGTACCTCTCATGTCCGAGGGGTATAAGTAATTTTAGAGCGGATTTTGCTCCTCAGAAAGGTTAGGCAGGGCAAGCACTCAGGGTGGGTAACCCTGGATGAATTAAAAGCAAAGGGTTTTTCATGTTTCTTCAAATGTATCTTAACTCCCCTACTACCAACAAAGACCTGTTTTCATTTTCTTGCTCATAAACATGAGTCATTTTTATGAACAAAAGGAGAAGTCTCATTTCTACTCTTAAGTCTAAACTGCAATTATCAAAGGCAATTCAAGGACTTTCCCACTTTTCACTTAGGGATAACGAGCATGGGCCAATTAATTCCCTTTTTACTTTGAAAATTCTTCTCCTTAAACACAAGGAAAAACTGTTTCTGCTGTCTTTTAACCCTGTTTAAAAAATTGAGAAAATATTCAGCTTAATTTGGCACTAATTCATTTTAAGCCAATTTTATGTAAGCCATTTTTAACTTTGAAGTTTCCTTTCTGGAAAAACGTGATCTACCACAGCTGTTGTACTGACACACTCCAAAACCAATTTCTGTCCCATCTTTCTGTGCCTGGCAAAAGCTGCTGTGATACTGTCTGTGCATTGTGGCCATAAATTAATATATGATAAGCTTTGTTTATTGATATTGCTGTTCACTAGCATTACGTTTCTCCAGGGCATGTGAGTATATGTAAAATCACAGCACTGTTATGTCCTAAGAGATGGGTTTGGGTGTAACAGAAAATGACCCAAGATTTAAGCCAAAGCCAAGAGACCAGAGCTTGTGACTTGTGGGAACCTGGCTTTGATTAAAATGCTATTTGTGCAGGGTTAGCACACATGGCTCCTCTGCCAAGTTACTTTCTTTGTTGCCAGCTTAGCAATGCTGCTTTTACTGTATTGGTGTCACTGAGCTGTGCTTAATTAGCTGGAACTCCTACGTATATGCAAACTTTGGGTTGTACAGTGATATTACGCAGAAAGCTGGCTTGAGCAGTCTGCTCCTGCTTTCATACCCTTTTTTAGATGATGCTAGCTAGATTCAGATCACTTATCTGGGAAATGCAAACACTACATGTCCAAACTCTTGGGTTTCTGAGTGACTACTTCACATGAATGTGAACAAGGTCGTAATAAGACTGGCCCTTGGGTCTTACAAGCAGTGGTCTGTAGGACAAACTCATGAGTCATATCCCTGAATAGCCAAATAATATTTCAGAAAATGCTCAATCCTGTAGTTAGCAGGTCCCAGGGAGAAGGAGACTCCTGTCTGGCTTGATAGAATGAGAAGGATAGTCATTTGTCCAGCTAAAATGGTGAAAAGTGTTCCTATCCCATCAAAATGGACATGCTGTCCTAGGTGGTCAGGTTTGATCAGAGAAAGGAGCTTATAGGACAGTTTGTGGCATGGAACTCTAATGTGTTTTTTCCTGGGATTAGCTGAGATGATTACCCCGCTAAAGGACCTGGAGGATCTTCTGGGCTATCAGGTCCAGTCCTGCACAATTTCATTTGACTTGCTCCAATACTTTTCCTTGAAGTTGTATTCAACCAGAAGGGAGATTTGAGGGGAGGGCTGGGGTGGTGAGGGGGTAAAGAAGGGTAGGGTAGGTTAGAGGAAAGACATCACTGTAGGATATAGTTTGTGTTTCCATGTAAAAAAGGTAAAGACACCCATACAACATCACCAAACAGCTGTCCCTAGCAAGTTACACTCTCTGTTGCCAGTTCTAGAGCAGAGTCTGTGGCCAAGGGCTGTTCCCAGCCTCACAGAGCCGTGTCCCAGGGTGCAGTCTGGAGAAGAACTTGTGAACCACCACAGGAATGAGCTCCCTGGCTGATGCTACTGCACAGTCACCACCTGAGATCTGCCACAACGTAGAGCCAGCAAGGAGTTAAACAAAATGCAGCAAATAATGCTTCCCTTATTTTTCTTTCTTTCCCCTCCTCCTCCATGTGCTTTTATTTTTGTCTTAAGCTAAGTAGAAATGTTGAGTTTTGTTTTTTTTTTACTTTGGCTGAGCTTAGGTTGTTATTTGATTTTTATATGATCCTCAGGTACCCAATGAAATTGCCACATGCTCAAGGGAAAACAAGTTTCATAACAGAATGACAGTAAAATGCTGCTAAAATCCTTTAGGATAGAGGAAGGATTAGAAGAAGAAAACACAGAATAATGCAGACATTAGCTTAAAGACAACAAAGGGTTCCCAGTCCACTGACATACCAGGATCCAACAGAAGTATTCATAATTACTAATAACAAAAGGCTGCTCTATTATGACTATTCCATTCAAACTAAAACACATGTAAAGCTTGTGTGCTAGCGAGTGTATTTTGATGATAGGTCTGGTTTAAACCTAATCTGCTGAAATACAGACAGGATAGGAACAATGCTTTCTCTAGGGATCAACAACTTTGTCCCTGAACAGACTGCCTTATGTAAACACCCATAATTCAGTTAAAATTCATGCAGACAGCTTGGATTAAAAAGAAACAAATATCAAGCAAATAAACAAAAGTCATGAGCAACAGGGGCTGGTAAAGTCATTGTGGGGAAAAGTACTCTTTGAAGCATATGCCAGTGTATACTAAATCAGGAAAATTAATATTAAACACTACAGGTCACAATATTGAGCATATGTTCCACCTTCTGAGAAAGTAGCTAGAAATTCTCCTTTCAACAGTGGACATCTTGTTTAGTGTGCTTTTTTTTCAAAAAAAACCCCACCAAACCCTGAGCTCATGACTTAGGTGGTCACCACTGCTTTGGCCCTCACTTTCTACAACACTGTACACAGAATAATGCTTCTTGCTTGGAGCTTGCAATGCTTGCAGCTGGCACTAATTTATTCAGCTGGGAATAAAGGTGATTTACCCAGAAGATTTAGACAGCTGTGGTTACGTGGGTTGTATTTTAACTCAGGAAGGATAGAAATGAAATTTCTCAAGTACTTGTTCCCTTCCAGTGTCTCTTAGTTCATTAAAAGGGTCAAAAGTGTCATCTCTTGGAGCTGACACAATGACCCTGGGAAATGACCCTGGACTTTGCTTTAGCTGATGATATAGGGGGAAATTTCTTCTCCATCAAGTTTTGCTTGTTTAGGTTTTTTTTGGGCATTTTTTGTTTGGGTTTTTTGATTGGGTGGGTTTTTTTTGTTTGGGTGGTTGTTTTTTTTTTTTTGGTTGGTTGGTTAGTTTGGTTTGGGGTTTTGTGTTTTTTTTTTTAAATTTGCTTGATTTTAATTTTTGTTTTGTCTTTTTTTTTCTCTCTTTTCCTTGCACTCTCACACTTAAATTGATGATGGGGAGTAATGGAGAGATTAATGCTTCACATGTTCCCAGTGAGCATGGAACCACTGAATGTTCCTTAAAATTTCTGCTTTTCCTGACTGTGCCACATGCCACATTTTTTGTCCTTGTTTAAGGTTCGGGGAAAGGTTGTGTGTGAGACATCCTTGAGACTCGACAGGACTGACTTCAGCCTTCTATTTTTAGGGTAGGCTTTGAGACCGTGGACACCCTGCTTGGGCAGCCTCTGCTGCGTGACAGGTCAATTTTAATGTGGACATTTCAAGAACTATTACCTCCCTTTAGAAGTAGGGACAGGGAAGAAATCTGTTTGAATCTTTCCAAGTTGGTGGAAGAACATGGGAAAAGGTAACTGTGGCTCTGAAATCCAGCATATGGCCAGGGGCCTTGGGCTGAGGAACATGCTGAGGGCAGGCTCTGGGATTTCTAAGCCAAGAAGCTGTTTGTTTTTCTTGCTGTATTCAAAGAAACCAAACTCTGCATGTTTGTAAATAAATGCGGTTATACCAGGTGCACCCGATCTGTTTCAATAACAGAAAAGGAAAACAAAATCTTATAAGGCCTGACTAATTACAACAGTTCAGATAATATACTTCAAAGGATGAAAGTTTAATAACTGCTTAAGCAACTTCCTATTTAAAGTGCTTTTTCTTTGGAAACTTCTGTTCAGTGGATTTTCATGGATTTTCCCACTTGAAACAATGGTAATGAGCACCACCATGCCCCTGAACTAACAGCCTTTCTGTGGAGATGGTGCTAACTTCTCTTAGTTCATGACCTTATCTCCAGTGCCTATTAGTGACCTTTGGAAAAGACTCTACTGTGATTCAAACCATAATTTGCATCTTGTGTGAGAGCTCTCAGAAATAAGACTGAGGAGAAAGTTTGGCTATCCTTGAATTCAAAAAGCATCCTCTGAGGGCTTGGTATTTAGCTCAGTTTTCAGTTTCAGCACTGCTTACTTGTGTTGGAAAAGTTATTTTTGGTTGCTTTCTGTGCTTCATTATAATTCTGAAAATGACTAATTTGATGTGACATTTACTAATGTAGTATGATCAGACATAATTTGATCTTATTAACTTAGATCGTACCATATTAGCAAACATCGGATTCTATTTGAGAAATTTACACATGCTGCAAATACGGATACACCTTGAAATCATACTGTATTAGTATAATTTGTCACCTTAATGTTGTATTTGGTAAAGAATGTCAGACTATATTGCAATTTATAGCTACCTACTTACAGATCTGCAAGGATTCAGTTTGGCTGCACTGTTGTCATATAGTTTTATCACTTTAAAAAAAACTTTTCTCAATTATACAAGACCACTGTAGCTTGAATACTTGATGTCTTCCTGTTCTTTGGGAGTGTTTTCATTGCCTTGCATTTTGGTGTCTGAAACCTAAGTTAACTGAGTAGAATAAAGAGCTTATCTCCCCACCCCATCCATGTGTGATGGTGACCAGTGTGGCCTGAGAAGTTTGCATGAACTGGACAGCAGCAGATAATGAAGTGGTGCAGCTCTATCAGCTCTAAATCATCACATTAACCTGTGTGCTGCTGCTTTTCTTTTCCCTGCTTCGCACCAACTGAGTTTTTAAAAAGACTGAGTTTTTGTTGATATTATTTATGAAGGAATGGGAAGGCCAGTTGCCTTTTACAACCTTGTGTAGTTGAGATAATAACTCTAATGTTCACTTCTTCCACCCTGCTCAAGAGCTGTGATTTCTCTTTGCCAGCTCAGGCTGTAACTAGAAGCTTATCTCCTGCCTTCCTGTCAGAGACCCTGTATCCTTGTCTTGTCTTTTCTTTTTTCCTTCTTTTGGTTTGGTTTGGTTTGGTTTGTTTGTTTTGTTAGGAAGAGAAGGGTTTTTTTCTGGTCTTGGGGAGTTCTGGGAGAATTAGTGCATTCCCATCTGAACCATCTGGCAGTTACTGGTAAGGAGACTTTGGGAAAATTATGCAGTGGGCTGAGCAACCCTACAAAAAGAAATACTTCAGCTTAGAAAGGGAAAGAGGGCATGAGAAATGTCTAAACAGCCCTGGAACTCAACCTTTCCAAATTATTTTCCCCCAGTCTAGATACATTATGGTGTCATTACTGTAGAAAAGTTTTGTAGGTGGAGAGAGGATACTCTCTGGCACATTGTGTGACCCTTGGGGATGGCCCTGTGCAGGGCTAAGGGTTGGACTCGATGACCCCTGTGGGTGCCTTCCAACTCACTGTATTCTGTGAATCTGTGAAGACTGTGAACACCTGAGTTTCACTGCCCAACACCCACAGTGAGAGCTGGGATTTGGTGTACAATGGGACAGGAGGGACTGGGGTGTGGGTTTAGCACCAAAGCAGCTGGTAGTCCAGGATGTCTGACAAGAAGTGCAAATTGTTTCCCATCTGCAGTGGAAAGAATTAAAGGAAATAGTTAAAAATACAATTAAAAGGAACAGTTAAAAACTTGGTGTAAGAACTCCAGCTCTGACTGCCATGATGTACTGGCATCTGCTGTGCCAGGATGAGCCAGAATATGCTGTGCACACACCAAACCCCAAACCTCCAGCTGGGCCTTGCTGAATTCAAAGGGAGTTGCTTGTGCACACCTGGCTCTATGAGCGTGGCAGGGTGAGGGCTGAAGCTCAAGCCTTGAGCTTCAGACTGCAGGGTATGAGCAAGATGTGGGGGTTTGATTTTTTGGTTTTTTTGTGCATCAGAACAGAAGGTGTCAGAAAAGCTTTCATTTTTCCATATTCCAAAATCTTTTTGATTTGGATGTCAGGTTACCCCTTTGATGTAACTTTTGCAAAAACCCTCAATAAGGTTATCTGAAAATCTTTGCTACATTAGTACAATTTTACTGAACAAAAAGCCGGGCAGAGCACCAACAACAGAAAGGGTGTTTGAGCTCTTTTCATTGACCTTCACTGAAGTTTGAAACAATATATTCAGTTTTAACCATACAATAATTTTGATCCAAAACTGATAATGTTGCATCTTTCCCAATGGATTATTCTCTTTTGTGTTATTTTTTCATGCTCTATTTGGAAAATAACAATCAAAAGCAATTCCAGGCTCTAAATTCCTTTTGTTTCCACCACATTGTTCCAAACACTGAGCAAATCCAGCTAGTTGCCAGCCTGAGTTTCTGTTACTCTGATGTTTTACGTCTCTGAAGACAACACTGCCTCCTACTCCGCTCTTCAGATATTTTAGGAATGTGAGGTTGGAGCTCTATTTCAATAGATGGAAATATGTAGGGCTTTTGTCAGGTGAATCCTGTATTTCCAGGTATGCCCAAAAAATAAGTAAGAGATCTTGAAACTAAGATGCCTTCGCTATATTGTTCAGTGATGCAGACACGTTAAGAAGCTGCTGGTACGGAAGACCTTTGTCATTTCATCACACAAGCACACATAGAATATCTCAGACATTTTTGCCCTTCATGAATTCCACAGATGAACAGAAACTGGCAAGAACTTGCCTCTGATTTACACCAATTTTCTCAATTTTCATTTCAGAAGAACGTTGGCTTTATTCTTTCCATCTTTATCTTATATATCATCATCTACAGTCTTTACAGGTATTGTGTTTGCATGATACTTCAATTTTTTCATGTATTTTAGGTGGATTGGCTATTACAATTTAGATCAAAATGCACTATTTTCATCAGGAACTTTGCTGAGGTTAAGTTTTATCCATTTCTTGCATTCTGTTTTAAGATAACAGTGCTGGTATTTGTGTAAGTGTGGACAAACATTCAGTGTGTCAGCTACAGGGTAGGTAACAGTAACTAACAGGGACAGAAGTTCAGAGGGGATGTCACTAGGTTTTTGTTTTAGATGTTCTTCCTCCACTGTTGTGGATTATAACATCATATGTTTGTATACACCCAAATACAGTAAACATTTGTAAATATAATGCAGATTTTACAATTTGTAATTTCATTGAGGCCATGTTTATTTCCAATCAGTTGGATTCAATGTTTCTCAGAGTATCAAAGGAGTGAACGCTGCAAGTTGAAGTCTTAAGGTTAGGCTGATCCTTTAGGCTTCATTTCCTATGAGGACAGGAAACCCTGCAGCATGATTACTTCATAGGAAGGTATGGGAAGGAGAAGGCATGTGTTGTATTTAGGGATTTTTTCCTAATGAAATAAATTCTTTGGTCAGGTGGAAGGGTAACAGTGTGCTTTGAGAAGTGTGAGCTGCCTGAGCTCACATTAATCTCTAGACCTGCTTTGGCTGTGTCTGGCTGTGTTACAGAAATCTGTTCTTCCCAGAACAGGTGCTACGTAGTGGTATGATGCTGCTCTGGAACAGGCTGCTGGCATCTCCATCACAACATTTGGGGCTTTTCCTGGCTCCATGTGTGTCAGACATCCCCACCTGCATGTTCACATCAGTCTCTGGCTTGGACCATGTGGCTCCTCACCACTTACCTGCCCTGCACACATCTGATGGACTTCCCACTGGCAAAGGCAGGGTCATTCAGGAAGGCCATGATGAAATAAAGGAACACATGAGGAACACTCACTGTGGAGGGTTAGTCTAGACAAGGCTAATTCTTTAACTTTCTCTATGTCAGCTCTCCAAGTTTATAAGGCTCTTTCTAAGAGATCCATAAAACTCTATGGGAAACGTTTTTTCAGGAAAATTTGCTGTTAGGGGAGTAATAGATCCAGATGTTAAAAAGGCTATTTGGGGGTTGAGTCGTATCAGATCAAATCAAGACACATAATAATTCTGCACTGTTAATGAAATGTAAAAGAAAGCTAAGTATGAACATAGAGAAAAGGCTTTTTTGGTAAAATAATAGGAGTGTCCCAAACATTTCATGATGGGATTAATAGTTCATCTGTAGTAGTAGTGTGGTAGTTCAATGGAGGGAGCATATTCACACAGTATTATGTTTTATGTGGGTATTCCATCAATCTTTTTGGCTGTGACCTACTGTTAAATACAAAACAGGTGTTGGGATGGAGTTAGATCTTCAGATTACACAGACATGTGGACTATTAATTGAACTTTGTGTAACCAAACTTCTATAGATTCACATTTAAATGCTGCTAGTGACCATTTAAATAGCATTTGAAATGAAATCCAGCCCATACATGATATATGACAGTGAGCAGTCAGGGCTGGGATTTGGTAATGAATTACATGTATTAAATGGGCAGCCATGTGGAACAGTTCTGAATTATAAAATCCCTACTTAAGGCCGTGATTCTTTGTCTTGTTCTGCATACAGAAGTGCCTTCAACTAAAATGCACTCTCTCAAAAATAAATGTAAGAATATTTCTTTTAAATCTTCAGGTTAGGAAATGAGACTCCTTTCTACTTCATGCTATGGTGTGTGAGCAGAGCCCTCTTCCCTCACAACTACACCCTTAAATCTCGGTGTTATAACATGTTCCAACAGTGCACATCTGGGGCATAGAGTTGTTGCTGAGGAGAAGAGTGATTAATTGTTCCTGCCCATGGTGAAAAACATGGAGATATTACAAGCAATTAGAGCAAGTTCAAGTCAGGCGGACACAAAACATCCTTTGGAGGAAGGGTTTGCTAAGGGGACTTGTGTCCAGCTGAAGTTGTGATGCCTCTCCCCTTGGAAACAGTTAGTGTTGGATCACAGATGACATGTGATTGATGTTGTATCTGTATGACCGCTGTGACCTCTCCAGGTTCCTTATGGTCCTATAATTCTGTTTCCTAGCAGTGAAGCAGAAATGTGGATGAAATACCAGTCTTAGAGCAGCAGAGACATTGACCTTACCTGCAAGGTCATGGACAATGGAGTGTGGAGCACTGGATCAAGAGTGCTCCCCTTCATCAGTGTGTCTAGTCCCGTGCTGTTGAAACATTGGGTTATTTAATCCTTTTTGTGATCTTTATAGAGTTGATCTCTCGATACAGTTAGTGCCTGTGATGGATATGTTTGAGACAGGTGACTAGTGAGGTAGTAGAAATGTGTGTAATGTCTATTCACTGGTCACCATGCTGATGATAGCACAATTACTGCCATAACTATGAGTGCTTCTCTGCAGAACTTTTCACATGCAAATGTCTAATTCTTCGCTTTATCACAGGAGCTTTAAAATACAGTGAACCAGTCAATGTATTCTGCTTTTAGAAAAGTACATGATGATAAATGCTATCACTTGAAATTATTTTTTTAAAAATCACTACAGTTGGAAAGAATAAAATTTGATTCCACCTAATCACAGATGTTTAATATTATGCAAGTGGGGCTTTTCATCGGTGCAGGCTTTATACTTTTATGGAGCATTTTCATTAAAATATATCTAATATAGATATTGAAAACATATTTTTCATATGTAGATTTTGTTACATGAAGATATTAGAAGATAAGGTGGTTTTGGACTTATTGGAGCAAAGCCAAATGCATTGTTCCCTATGTCACACCATACTGCAGGAGAGAAACCTGTTTAGGAATTTTGGATGCTTTGATTTCAGTGACTCCTTTTCATCTAGAGCATCCTTGTTTGTTAGAACTTGAGTGAAGGGAGGAGGATTGTGGGAAGCCCATTCTACCAAGGACAAGGTAAAGATCACTGTGGCACTCTCCATGGATTAATCCATTAGTCTCTATTCTTCATGTTTCCAGGATATGAATGCTACAATCCATTTTAATGAGACCTGTTTTTCAAGTACAACCTATCTAACATGAATTTTTGGCATGGCAAGAGTTCACGTGTCTCTTGTGGGGAGCAAGATCTCTTCCACTGTAGCTGTAACTACATTCAGAAACTGTAGACGATCTTAATTTGAATTCAAAGCTGAGAGGTAAGTCCTGATCAAAATTAAATTGCTTTTCTAAATGAATGACAGTTGTAACCATTATTTAGTCCTGAAATTGGCTGGTTCATTCAGGGAAATTATGGCTTAAAAGAGGCATCTGTAGAATCACTCCAGGAAACTGAACATCCTCCCTCTGGGGGACAAAAAAAAAGAAAGCACTGATAGCAAGATAATTAAATAAATATAAAAACACATTTCTGATTTGGAATTAGATTTGATTATTTTGATGTAGAAAGTTGGTTTGTCTTACACCCTTTTCTACATGAACACTGTCTTGAGCTATTTTTCTGCTTGCATAGACCATCACAATAATATACAAACATTTAAAATGTTTTTCACTTAGTCTTAATAGTATATTTTGAAAATTAGCTTCTTTCTCATTTGTGGCAAACTGAGTCTTAGAGAATTAAAATGTCCTGGTCACAGCTGTATGAGATCTGTACATGAGCTGGAAATCGAGTGCAATCTCCCAAAGCCTGATGTGTGAGCCTTGATATGTGAAAAATAAAATGTAATGCAAAGCCAAGTGGGTTGCTCAAAAAAAATTGGATGCTCTGCCTTGACTCTTTCCACTCACTGCTCCTAATCCAAGAGTCAGAACACAAGAAGGGTTAAAGTTTTTGTTGAGGTGTTTTGAGTTCTGTAAATAATTCAGAACTTTATTTCTATGTTCCTCATGCACAGTCATCACTTGGGAACCACTAAAAATAATAGAGAAGGTGATGATTAGCTTCTGGGATGACTGCAGGAATCGTGATGAGGCTTGCCTGGGTTCTGGATGCCAGTAAAGGTTTACAAATGTAGCCCTTGAAGTGCATTATCTCTGTGTGGTTATTTTCTGGTATATCTTGAACTCCTGCCCACATATTGGTTGTATTGTCTTGAAAGGACAGAATTCTGCCCTGCTGTGCCATGGCTGCAGCGAGACAAGTACAGGACTGTCCCCTACCCAGCTACTTCTGCCTTATTGTTGTTACATTGGTTCAGAAAAATTAAGGGGTTTTAAGAGACAGTCCTATGGGATATGTCTGTGCTTACATGAAACATCCATTTGAAGACTTTGGCCCAGGACTGAAAAGAGATGTACACATTCATAGCTGTCTACAGCACTACTTTGAAGTGCTTTTCCAGGATAAACTGAACACAGGTTGGAGTGCCTTGCAGTGGTTGGGAGCAAGGGCAGAACTATTGCTCATATGTAAGAATTAGTGTTAATTCACTTGGCACAACTAGCTGGTGTGGCTACCCAAGGATGAGGTAACAAAGCCTCCAGGAATTACCCATGAGCGCTCTTTTTCTCGATGAAAGTGATGCTTTTGCATCTCAGACCATGGAAATCATTCTCAGCAGAGTTTTAATGCAAGAGAAAAGATCTTTGGGGCCCAAGGCAAGTCTGTGAGCACTGTAAAACTTGCATGTGTTTGGTAACTAACCTCAACACACAGTGTGAGGGAAGGAAATTGAGAAACGCCTTGCAGATGGTTTGCTTTAGCCAAGCCAATTCCCTGGAACCAGGCTGCTGCAGAATGACAGCTCTCAAGGTCATGCCAAAGACATGTGCAATTGCATGGGAATAAACCCAAACTGTAGCCTGACAGGTTGTGTAGAAACTTCCAGTTGTGTAAGAAACCCAAGATAATACGATACTTTCCATGAAGCAGAAAACCCTTGTTAGTGTGAGCAAAGCTTGTGAAATAATCTCCTCTTCTCTGCTGTTCTTCTCCTTTCTGCTCTCATTTCAATAGCCAGTACATGATATGTTTCCTACTGGCTTCGTACTACTGCAGGGATCCCTGCAATGAAGGGCAGACATTCCCACAGCAATTCTGGAGGTTTTAGCAGAGTTTGCTCACTCTGATGCTTTTCTTCAAGGCTTTTCTCTCCTTCCCTGTGGCAGTCCTTTGCCTGGTGCTCTTGCAGAGACAGTCTGCTCTTAGTATGTTTACTGATTTCCAACTTTTCCACTGGCAACTCGTATCTAACCAGAATTTCATATTAGTTCAGCAACCCACAGCAAAGGTAAAGGCCAATGTTATTAGAATATGATAATAGCCCTGTGCACAGGCTTGCAAAATTTGGTGTAGCAGCTTGCACACTGTTACCTAAAATCTCTAAACTTTTATGCATAGCCTAACCAAGATGGATAAAAAATACCTTCATCCTTGGAGTTTTTAAAGGCTAGATTGGAGGAACATCTGCTAGGAATAGATTTGTTGTTGATTTGGGGTTGAGGACCATATTAGGTGACTTCTCAAGCAGTGCTATTCTAGGATTTCATGTTTCTTCAGAGGAGAACGAAGGAAAGACAGTGGTGTTGGTGATGTAAACAGGTTTTTCTCACTTACCTCCATGTACGGCTGTGGCTGTCTCCAAGCACTGTGCAAAGGAAAGGAGCCCTTCCCTCACCTCCTACTGAACATCAGCCCCCAGCTTTTCTGCCATGGCCTGACTGAAAGTGTAAATAAAGCCAAGCAATCTCTGATTACTAAAACCAGCCTTTCAGCAAGGGAGTGCAGTGTCATGTTGTCTGCACGTTGTTGCTCCTTCGTGTCTGGTGGCACTTTCTCAGTCTCCCTGATCCGTCTGGGAAAACTGGTTGTGTTTGTCCAGAACTGCTCCCACCCTCCTCAGCACAGAGCCTCGCACTGCCAAGGAGGAGGCTGGGCAGTTGCCCTCCTTCATTCCTCCACTCTTCTGGGAGGGAACAGCTGTGGCCTGGGATGATCATGCACAGAATGGCATGCAAATACAAGATTAGCTTGAGGAGCCTGCTCCAGTGTGCCTCCAGAGAGGTGGGGACAGGTCTGTGGGACCGATGGGAAAGTATGATGTCCTCTGCAATGTCTCAGAGAGTACAGCTTCTTGCTTGGGTGGGCAAATGAGTGTGAGCAGAGGAATTAGGAATATTCTTTCATGGGTATGAGGAAATTAAAGGTAGCAGTAGCCTAAATAAACTTGAGAACAGGGCAAGGAAAAGCTGTACAGGATGCCCAGAGGCACAGGAACCAAATGCAGTGATCATCATGCTGAAACCAGCAGGAGGTACAGCATCTTCTGGATGAGTGCTGGGCTGGGTCAGTGGGATTTCAAAGACCATGGCATGGCTGTGTGAGACTACATGGAGGCAGGGAAGATTTGCCCTGTTGGGTTTTGTGTTCTGGTTCTAGGCAAAGCCAGGATGTCAGACTGACATGGGGAAGGGGAGGCTGTGGGTGTTGGCAGAAAGACTCTTCTGTGTCTGCCCTGGTGCCCTGAGTCATGTGGATGTTCTTGTTGCTGTATTTGAGCTTAGAGCTATGTGAATGCAGCAGAGTTTATCCCAGGAAGAAAAATGCGTTATTCTTGGCCTATTATTGATTCTGTTAATTATAGTAATTGATCTAGTATTAACTTTGCACTGGAGTTGTAACTTGTGAGTTAGCAGCTAGAGACAATGCTGACTCAAAGATGCAACCATGTGAAACACTAACTGGATGGAGTTTTTATTTCTTAATAGATCACCAATGATTTGAATGGTGGTGACAAGTAACTGATTCACCCGATTCTGTTTGTGGAATTGCTGAAAAACTAAAGCTACTCTATAAAGTAAAGGGATTTTCCCTTAATGAATATTCTAGCAATTCATGTGTAATTATTTGAACTTTCTAAATTGTAAATTATACTGCTACAAATTCATGCTTTCTAGTTATACAGGAGCTTCGTGATATTTTAGAGTGTACTAACTCCCTTGAAAATCCCTCACTCGTTCCTGTGCAATTTATTCTCCTGTCCTCTGTAATGAGTTAATCTATTTTGAATGAAGTTGAGTTGCTTGCTGTATGACTACACTGTAAAAGCTGCTTCCAGTTCCCATATCAGCTGGCTGGCACAGCCCCACAACCATTTCCACAGCATTATTGCTGCTTCATGCTCAGGTCTGCGCAGGAATGTGTGTGTAGGTTTTACCTCACTGGGATTGTTAAGAACAAAGAAAGGCAAACCTGACAGCTGGTCTTCAAAGCTTTGCCAGCCTGGGGAATACCTGCATGTACAACTGCCTTTAAAATCCTTGCTGGAGTTATTTAGCATTTGCCACTGCCCAGCCACAGAGCAGGCTCCCATCACACTCCCTGCCTCCTGGACCCAGAAGTCACGCTCTATACATTCTACATCATTCAAAAATCTAAGGAAATCTTTCCTTTTGATATTTGGGGGGTAGAGGGGACTTATTCAAAGGTCACTATCTAGAGCATATCCAGACTCCTAGGCCAGTGATGTATGTGCTGCATCCTTGATGTTCTTGTTATCGGAAAATGATGAGAAAGTAAGGTAAATGACACAGACCCTGGCGTCCTACCTGCAAGGCATGTGGGGTGCTTGGAATATATAAGCATTTCTGCTAATGATAAGCCATCATTCTAAATGCTGCAAACAGCTGCAGGTGCTTTATTATTCAAGACAAATCATTGCCTTCATTTGTTTCCATCAGAAACCAACTTAGAGAGCACATCTCTGAGGAAGGGAAATGAAATAAGTGACTCTTTTGACAAGAATTACATATTACTGTAGCTTTGGCATTATCAAAATCTGGTCTATCAGTATAACAAGATTATGTGGCTTTAATATCAGACAAAGATATATTTAGTTTGGAGGGAGTATTTTTTGAGAAACATGAAGAGGGGAAAGATTGTGATACAGGGGGGGAAATGTGAAACTTTCTATCAGCACTTTATGCATGAAAAAGATTCCTTGCATTTAAACCAGAAAATCAAATAATGGGCACATATTTTACTATCAGATGCTTAAACCAGCACTTGGTCTGAGAGATCTGCTGGAATATACAAAACACCACTCCAGGTCAACAATTTGCAGAAGGTTTGTGCTCAGCTCAGTCTTCATTCGTGTTCTGAAGTGTTTTGCTCAGCCCTGGCCTGCACTTTGATTTCTAGCTCCCATTTTTACCAGGTACCAAGTGCCTTGAATACCCCGGTGAATAGCAATTAATGACACTCAACTGCTTGAAATGCTGGGATAAATTGCAGCATCTCCCAAAAGTGGCTATTAGAGCTAATCAGAAAATGCTGTACTTCCTGCACAAAATGTCAACTTCTTGTTTTTGTAAACCAAAAGCAATCAGAAGAAGTTCTCTCTCCAAGGAAAGCTCCTTTAAAAGAAAACAGCATACTTCTCATAAATATTCGCTCTGGTCAAAACCCCAGATATGTCAGAAGGTTTTTGGCTGGGTTTAATGGTTATTGCTAATACTGCCAAATACTGTGATCCATTTGCAAGGAATTTTAATAGAAGCTCATATTAAGGTCTGCATCCCTGAGAACTGACTCTGCAGTTGAGAATATTACAGCTTGTGAGATTTTGGGAAAAGTATTGCAAAGCAGAATATCGGTGCTTAAAAAGGATGACACCATAAAAACCTCCTGAGGCTTAAAATTTATGACCATCTACACCGCAGGAGAGTTGAGTCAAAGGCAATATTTCAGTGCAAACAAATCAAATGTGATTATTTCCCTGAACTTGGACCAGATTTAGATGTTTTTAGATCTTGTATGAGTTCAGTCCTTATTTTGTTGAAATTGTGAAGCTAAATGAATTTAAAGATTTCCTGCCTGTGAATTTGGTATACAGAAGAGAGGTGCATAAAGCTGATGCTGAGCACTTGAAAAGTGCTGCAGCTTTTATTTTTATACCGAAGGAGTTAAAATAAGTGTCATTATTGTGTCAACAAATCTCTTCAGCTGTTTCTGAAATCCAGCCATTTATCATATTCTATTTCTATGGCATACTTTTATGTCTTCAGACTGGACATCCAGAGAGTGTAACTGTATTCTTATTTAGTATCATTGATATTTTTAATTACTTCTGGGACAATATTTAATTGCTAGTGAGTTTTGCCTCTCAGTGAGATTTCTAGAACAAGTTAGCTTAAATTTGCAAAAGGTGTAGTTGATCGTAATTTAGCATCCTGGGAATGCTACTTTACAACATTAAACAATATTGCAGTGCATGTTATTGCAGAAATAAAATTACACACTTGAAAAATTAATCTGAATAAGCCAAGTATTCATGCTGCTTTCTGGAAGCTGCAATTATAGGGGAGGCCATTTTATCTGGCTCTTTTCTAGGGACAAACCAAACATCTACATTTCCTTTCGGCTTGTCAGACAATCCAGAAGCCTCAGACCTCCCCTCTGGCTCAAACTACAAAAGGGGTAGTACTATTGTAAGTGGGAATAAAGTTTCACCTGCATTTTGTTGAACTATTTGATATGTGATGCTGTTTGGCCCATTTGCTGGGCAGCATAATTTTGAAAGGTTGATTTTTCAAAATAAATATCTGCAAACCAGTGAGACTGCCTTCACACGCAGATCTGCTTGGCAGAAGGGCAGTAGCTTTAGTCCAAGTTTTTTAATGAATATGCTAAAAATTCACTAAAGCCAGCAGCTCTGGGAAGCAGTTCCAGCAGAGAACAACACCACAAGGTGCCCAAAGACAGGAGGGTGTCAGTGTGGGGGCTCTGAGCAGCCACAGCTCCTCGGCAGTTCGGAGAAGGTTTCTGTGGGATTCATATGCTTTTGTACACAGCAATTCTCAGTCATTTTGGGCACGGCTGGGCAGCCCAGTGTGGTTCTTTGCTGCCACTGCCCATCCTCATGTTGGTCAGGGCTGGGCTCTGGTGGGGGACGGTGCAGCTGTCCTGAATGCAGCCCAGGATGCTGTTTTGTATGACATGGCTGTTTGTTTGGGGTTTATGGCTCTTCCTGTTGCCTGCCTGCTTCCAGATGTCCAAGTGGAAGCTATGCTGTGTGTGCTCTTTAGCAATCTTCTTGGGGGAAAAGAAATTTTTTTGTGAGGAGGGGGAAAAGAGAGGTGATAGGGGTGTTTAAAGCTCAGATTTCCCTGTCCAAAAGCTACCAATTTCCTGCAGTGCCATAAAATAATCTTAATCAAATGATTTTAGAGCAAGCTCTACTTCTGTCCAGCTAGTTTCTGGCTAAATCATGCAATGAAAATTAATTCACTCCCAATTTTGTCTTAGTTTTCTCTCCCTCTGATGTGTGAGTTGACCCTGATTGCAGTAAAAGGATTATTTATTCTTAGATGTTCCCTGCATAGGTCTTGTAAATAAAGCTTGTAAACTGTTTGCTCTGACTATTTGTTCCCTGTGAGATGTGGTTGTATTATTGTGCTTAATCAGAGCATGCTCAGAAGCAGAAGTATATTTCATGAATACTGGCTTTATTCAAATATATTGAATAGGATTCTTCTGAATTCAGTGAATTTTGGATTAGATCTGAAATAAATGTCATATAGAAATCAGCCCTGAGAATCTATTTCAATGAGTACATTTCTCATTTTTTATTCACCCCAAGATATTGTGATACCTTGCACCTTCTCAGAACCATCCACACCTTTGCCACTGCATTTCAAATGTAAGGAGAAGTCAAATGAGTAAAATATGTAGAGTGCAGAATTTAAAATAGTCCAGCTGGAAAGGCTGTTGCTCAATAGCAGAGCCTGTTTGGGGGCACTTTTTCCTGAGTCATCAGATGGATAAATGCATAATATTGAGAAATATTTAGAGTGGGTTCCTTAGAGTACATAAATTAGCCTCCTAGGCAGGATGAAACCAGTGACATCGGTCAGCCTCAAGGAATACTGGGCACTCTGTCTTGAGCTGGTTGAGATTTTGGCAGACTTCTACCAGCTGGAGGAAGCTCATTAGTTGTCTGTCTTCTTGGCCCAGAGTTTCCTGTGGAAGTTAGCCAGAAAGCCCAGTGGGAAACAAGGGTTTTTCTTAAGGTCAAACTTGAATGCTCTTATAAAGGTCTAGTGTAGCCCTGTTGTTTGACTGATAGTGTGTCCTCATTGCAGTGATGTCCTCGCTGTTGTCTCATGGAGAATAGGCTTGGAGTATTGGCCATGCTTTCAGCATGGGAGTGGAGCACATGAGCTTCAGCAATACAACCTGGCCTAAAGTGCTCCAACTTGGCTACAATCTAGATGAGTTTATTTTAGCTTAGGGTAGAACAGGATTTGTCTTATTTTTCTGTTTAAGAAATACTTGGTTTTGTAGGATAAAGGTGTAAATTTCTCACACTTCTGGGTCTTAACAATTTCTATAAACAAATATATTTATTCCCAGAATATACATTACATGAAACTACTGTTTTACTTTTTTAAACAAAGAAAAGGCTGATGTTCTGAATTCAGCAAATAAAGCAGCTTTTTAATGTGAAGAATATAGAGCTATCAAAGATTTCATGTGTGAATGGAAAGGAATCCTTGAGCTCCCTTCCAAAGACAACATATATTCCATATTCCTCAGGAAGCTGCCACAGCTGGAGGAAACTTGATCTCACTGAAATCAGTGGAAGTTTTGCTATTGGCTTTGCCAGCAACATCTTTCTCTTCTTTGTTTTACACCTAGGATACAGTAGAGAGAAAACTTTAGGGAATGATAATCTGAGGTCTTGCCTTTTTTTTAGGGAGATTTTGCATTTACTTATGCCACAGATTAAAAATGTCATGGCAAAGCACAGTCTCAATCAACAGTTTTAATGATATGTGATTATTCATAGCTTTTTGAAAATGTCATGAGTAGTTCTACTTCAGATGCTAACATATGCTTTTTAAACCAATACCGATGAATTATCTTGATTCTCAATTTCTTATAGGTTCCTGAGTAATGAAAAAAACCAGTATTTAAGTTATGGAGAATAGTACAAGTGTAAAAACCCTAATCATTAAATAAATGCAGATATCTATATCTTCAAAGCTATTATCCCAGGATTTTATATATTCTGCTTTAACTACCCTGATCTGAAAAATGTCTATTTTGCTTTTCAGTATGAAATGCTGTGCGGATTTTAAGTGTAGCAGATCTCCCTCCTTAAATTTTACAACAAACTGAACACTGGCAAAAAATGCCATATTAATGCAGCTAAAATAGATGCAGGGTCTGCAGGGAAGGTGTGGCTGTTGCTGGCATTGGCATGAGTTACCTCGAGCTGTATGCCAGGGATGCCAAGCAATACTGCTTACACCATGCTCAGATTTTTATAAAACAAACTGTCATATCTGAACTAAAGATTACTCCTGTCATCTGCTATATATAATAAAGGAGGGTGACAGCAGTCAGGCTGTAACAGAATGATGAGCTGGGAGCGAGAAATACTGCTGAAAATCACCTGTGTGGCACTGACACTTGAACCCTTTTTGTTTGAAAGACAGTCCGTCAGAGATGGAGACAAGTAGGTGGGAGGGACGTGGGGCTGTGAGGTCACTTCTGAAGAGCTCCATAATTCCTCCTCCTGGGAGCTGAGGATGATGAATTAAATGTCACCAATTGCATGCAGTGCACCACCAGGAGTGCCCAGAAGAGCTGCTGAATGATCTAATCACTCCCAGGGGCCAAGGGAGCCTCAGCATCAACCTGCACCCTGGAGGGCACCAAAGGAGATCACCTATTCCTAAATGTGTAGGAGAGAGAATTTAATCTCTTACTTGGTCAAATATTTTGCTGCACACTTCAGGGAGCATCAGCATTTCTGAATTGCCTAGTTTGGCCCAGGATTTTTTCTGGTTGCTGTATTTACAGAGTCATCTCCACGTGCTTGACTTCCACAGTAGCTTCTTCCTTGTGGGATTGAAACTCGCTGTGTTTAGCGATGATGAAGCTGAAATGTTTTTTTTGTGTAACACAAATAACAAACATAGAACCAGCCTCACCAGCCTTTAGGGCAGTTGTGCTGTATCACAGTTATATTGTTTATATTAAAATCTCAGTGCTTGCTGCAGGGATAGCATCCCAAAACAACCCTGTGGAAAATACCTCTCCTCATCTGTCTCGTCACGGTAAATTGCAGTAAGAGAAGGTGTTTTTATCTGAGGAAAAAATATCTTGCAAGCCTAAGGGGTAAAAATACACCACTAGCAATCATATAGCCTTCAACTAGATTTCCTAGGGAAGAACTACAGGTGACAGTGCACTGGCATTTGGAAAGCAGGATTTTGCATATGCCAACTCATTATTCAGTGCTGTTACAAGGCATGGACAGTTGCTGCTGGAAAGCTACAGGGACAAAAACGTCACTGATATTCAGGATGTTTATAAACAGTGTGACTACAGCAGTTGATGCACCCAGCTCCTGAGAATTACTCTGTGTGCTTCAGCCTAATTAATGCAAGGGTGTCTTTTTCATATTTTCAGCACAGGTTCTGCTAAGGAGTCTTTTGACAACTACTGTGGTGTAAGGGCTAGATGTCTAGATGGGGGGAAAATAGATACGTAAGCCCTAGTTACATAAGCCTTTAGAAAGGTTACATTTCATTGCTTTTCACATTTCATCTAGTTCTTACTGTGGAAATGCTGTACTATAGAAAAATCATTATGCAGATCAAGAAACATGAGTGCGTTGCAATCACGGGAATAAAAATATAAATAATTAAATATTGTGCTACCTATTTCACAGCCCTAATCTCATTAATATAAAGCAATTTTAGAGATGGAGAGGAGCCGATAACAGCATTGGACTCGTGAGATATTTCTGTTTTCCATCCATCAGGCAGGTAATTGTGGGAGTTATGACTTTGTTAGGCAGAAATGTACGGCTCTAAAGAACCGATAACTGAGCATCTCTGCTCAGCAGACAATGGAGCAGCATCCAGTAATTGAATACATCAATAAGCTTTCACATCTCGTATAACTTCAGTGCCCTGGACAGGATGGCATTAGACATAATCATATTTTGATCAGGAGAAAATAGAAGTTGGATGAAATAATATCAATTTTATTTACAGGGCAAAGAAGAAGCCATCCAGTCTGTGACAGAAAAATGATTTTTTTTTAATCTGGCTTTGATCTGGCTCTGGGCTTTGATTTGGTGGCAAATGGGTCTATAACTCATTTACACCAGCTGCCAGGCTTTTTCAAAGCACAGAACATTAAGCAGAATCCTGCTTCAAGGAATAAATACACAATCAACATAATAAATGGTGATAAAACACCCCCAGCTCATTCTTTACAGTTTTAGGTTGCTACAGCCTAAATGAAACACTATAGATACTCAGCTCAAATAGTGCTTATTGATTAGTGAAACTCTTGGGCCAAATGGCTTCTTTTGTGCAAAATGTTAGAATAAGAGTTTAAGGGGACTGGTGGAGTTTGGGGGCATCTTTGTGTGAATTTTATTTGCAACAACACTTGCAGTGTGTGGTAGAAGAGGAAAGATTGTTGGTGAAAGCCAGGAGGGAGGGCAGAAGAAGGGTTGTTTATGCAAGGGTGAAACAGGCCAGTGTGCCCTGGGCAGGGCTGTCAAAGGAGACAGGCAGTGCAGGGTGGCACAGGGTGGGGGATGCCAATAGCACCTGTGTTCAAGTGGGATTAGAGCTGGCATGGAGCAAGAGAGATGCTCTCTTCTTGCAAAAGGCTTTGAAGCCCTCAGGCCATGTAGAGCTGTGGGTCTTTGAGCTGCATCTTGTATGGAAAACTGGTTTTGGAGCCCAGACCACTGTTCAGGCTCCATTAGTGCAGATTGCTTTCTACCACTGCCCTACCCAAAGAGGTGTGAGCTCTCTTCAGGACACTCACAGGCTACTTCTTACATAATGATGTGCTTAACTGAGGGCTGTGTTGTGTAATTCTGTGTGGAGAAAACCACTGTTATCATGATGCTACTTTGCAGGGACTGACAACTACTCCTGGTCTGCTGGGGAATAAAAGCCTGGTGTTCAGGTGTTGAGCACATCAAAGGCTTGAGTGGTGCTTTTCAGGCTGGGAGACAGGTACTGAGGGGGTCAGGGGATGTGCCTTCTATACGCAAGGGTTTGTAAATTAAAGATTTTTCTCTATTGGTGCATTTTATTCTGTGATGAAACTAAGCAGCAGGGTTTGCAGGAGACAATAGTTGGAAGATGGAATCAGGCAAATGCCAGGAAATAAGCACGCTTTTAATTTGGGTTGGTATCAGGAATCCCTGATAACAAACCCTCAAGTGAAACAGTAGAATTCTGCAGTCTCCAGTCAAGACAGAGCCAAAAAGGTTTTACCCTAGCACAGGTTGTGCCCTTAAATCAAAGCCCTTCTTTAGGTTCATAAATAGGAATGCAAAGTGAAGCTTGATAGCCCATGTTACATAGGTCTGACAAGAGTATCCTCTTAAAACATGGTTGTCTACACTGAAGTGTATTTAATAATGTAAACATGATATCATCATTATTTGTTCCTCTGCTTTAGAGCTACAATAATTGGACTGTATCCATTCTCACTCTTTTTGCTCTCATCTCAGTTTAATTCTAGCCTGAGATGTGGATCATTATCCTATGGTACAGCCTATTTTCCCTGGCAGATTCTAGGGAGAAAATAGTTCAATTTCATGAGCTGTTTTGGATAGGCAGTATAAGTTTCTATGAAATCTTTTGCTCAGTTCTTGATTTTTTTCAATGAGGAGCTTGCTTTGAAATAGTTGGCAAGAGAAAAATGAGGACTTAAATTTGTGAAAAAGAAGGAGATGCTCCTGCACCAAATCAAAGTAATATTCAAGGGATGAATATTTTTAACATGGTTAGTCCTTTTATTTCTATGATTTAGGAGTCTGGTGGGTGACAAAGTTTGGAGGTGGAGTTTGCTGTCCCTATAGCCAACTTGGCCACTTCAGAGAAAACACTCATCCAGTATATAAAAGGCCTGAAAACGGAATATAAGGCTCCTATGAGTTGCTGAATGGTTGGGGAATTACTTTTCCAATAGAGCTTTCTTGTTGTTCTTTGGCTAGATTGTGGCCTTCCGTTACATAAGCAGTGGAAAATGAAGGGTTTGCCCCCCATTTAAAAGAAAATTACTCCAACTTGTTCTCTTGAAGCCCCGAAGCAATTGCAAAACAAGGAAAACACTTAACTTCAGTGAGCACCAACAGAATTTGGGAGAGCATCTCGAATACCACCATAAAAACACTCATGCAAACAGATGAAATGCATCGGGTCCATTAAGATCAATGTGCCTGAGATGTAGTTCCTGCTGCTGGTGGGTGTTGCAATGTAAGCATAATTCATTATAGCCCTAATCTGACATATTCCTGCTTAAATCAGAATGTATTGGTTACCCCAACCTCCTGAGGTCCCATCAACAGAGGTGGTACTGCGAAATGATGAATCAGATCTTTGCAAGCACAGTGTGAGTGGGTGATAAAATCTTGGCTTTTGAGAGTCTTATTAGCAGGAGGGCATTTTAGCTGTGCATGCTCAAAAGCAATGTGCTATCATACTAGGATTTCTGGATTCAGTCATTATTCTTTGAAACTTTTGCTTTTATCAATAACATTTCTCTCAATATTGTATGCTCACTTCTTGCATCTAAAATACAAAGACACAGCAAAATCACTGTTTCAGGTTTTCTACCTGCCAGGATGTTCCTTCATGTCATTAATCTGTGCAACAGGTTAATTGGCTTCAGAATGTCCTGGGGAAAAAACGAAATGTCAGCTGTGTTGTCATGGGCTGGCTAAGGGAGAGGTGCCTGGTAAGAGATGGATCACAGTGATTTCAGCAAAGACTTGTGCTCCCAGAGTCCCCCTCACACTGCAGCGTGCTGGTCTGAGCTCCCACAAACGGGAAAGGCTTGGCCATAAGTCCTGTGTCTTACCTGAAGCAAAATGTAAGTCTTTGTCTTATGGATTCTTCAAAATAATCTGTAGCCAAATGCAAATGAGTTTGGAAGAAGATCAGGGTGGGTTGGGTGCTGTAAACCAGCAAAGTGCTCTATGTGTGGTATTGGCTGCTCTGAGCAGAAGGAATTGGTCATTCCAAAATATCCCATCAGGGCAGGGTTTCTCCTCATTGCCACATTATCCTCTCACAGCCAGAAAGGTGCTCCACACGATGGGAATCCCCTGGAGATGTTTGGTTAAGTTGTGAATTTGCAACTGAGGGAAGAGGTCCTGAAGATGCTGCCTCATGCTCAGGGAGGAATTAATTACCAGGGTGTCATTTTAGTCCGGGTACAGCTGTAAGTAACATTGCTGGGGTTTGAGGCATGAACAGGGGAGGAGTCTGACAATGACTTCAGAGAGATGATGTGATGATGTCCTGTGAAGGGTCAGGAGCTGGATTTCAATGATCCTCATGGCTTCCTTCTAACTCAGGATATTCAGTGATCCTGCTGTTCCTTGAGTCATCAGCCAAGTCAAACGCAGTGATCAGTGACCGAGACAGTCAGACACATGAACATCCAATGCACAAGTCATCTACAGAGAGTACCTTAGGGCTTGTAATAGCACAGATTAAATAACATCGCTTTAATAAGGCAAATAATCCCTGCAAAAAAATAATTTAAATAAACTTAAGGCTTTTTCTCTTTTTTTTCCATTGACATGTTTTTCATAAATAATGGAAAAGTCAGGATGTGTGGTTGCAAAGCTGGATTGTAGCTCAGATAATGACAATTTCTGACCATTTCTATCACGTAATGAATATGCTTTCTGAACTGATAGTTTATATGCTGAGTTTAAAATGGCTTGAAATTAAAATTTAAAATAGGACATTAAGCCTGGAAGTAAATCTGAACAATGGTAATAGTCATACTGTATTGAAACTTGTTAAGAAACCACACAGCTGCGGACAAAATTAATAGTTCTAATAGCTGCATTAATAGAGGTCCCACGCTAAACATTACCTTGATGTTTATTTTCTCACATCTCTAGCTATTTTTTTTACTAAGGCACTAGCCTTTATGCTAATTTTGGTTCAATACATAAATCAGCATAACTTTTAAAATTCATTTGGGTTGGAATGATCATAATATGGCAGTTCAATGACCAGCTTTGCTTAGAGATTTATTTTCTTAGATTAGTTTTAGGTTATGGATTTCTCTGTAGTGGCTACAAATTTTTCCCAATGAAGTGAATAAGCTTGAACGAACTGTGTGGGATTTTACTTTGATGGGGATTTTAATCTCATTTCTGTCTGCACTAGATGACACAAGTGCACTTAAAATACTGGTTCAATTTAGTTTACAAGTGCTTTAGTCTGGAGGATAATCTGTAATTAACTGAGTATTTTACTAACTTTCTACTTAATCATTAGTTTAAAGGGCTCATTTTAGTAAACCAAAGAATGTAAGGATCCTTGTAAATAAAAATCCACTTTTAATGCCCTTCTAGAGCTACCCTTATTACTCATTCCCACAATGACTTTGTTTGGGTTTTTTTCTTCATTTCAACATCTAGCAAAGTCATGATTGTCTTTATTCCTTCTTTTTTTTTTAAAAAAAAAAGAGAACAGACCTTGCAGCTTTATAAACTTTCTACAATTTGGACTTTTGAAAGTTATTTATACACATTTATTTATTTAAGTAACAAGCAAAGGAGGCAGGGGGGTGTACCTGCTGACAGGGAATGTTTTCTGTTCTCTCTAAGCAAAGGGCACTAGGAAGTTGGTAAAATCAGGGGAAGGTTTTCAAAGGAAACGTTGCTTAGGATTTTAGAAGCCATAGAAATCTTGAGGAGGCTTTAGAACAGGAAAAGAGATGTAGTTCTGTGCTTACCTGTTAAGTATTTGCTGGGGAAGGAAAAAAGCCAAACCAAACTTAAAAGGAGTTGGATTTGTAAGCTTTTCTACTGCTCTGTGACTGGTCAAGTAAGCACCAGCCACATAAATGCAGGAGCTACAAGAGGGGAAGACTTTGCTGAACATACCTGGGAAAGGAGGTTGATCTGTCTATAAGACAACACAGTTCCCGCCATGCTGCTAAAGATAATACTGAAGTTCTACATATCATAGAAGCATTAAGGCAGGAAAAGACCTCCAAGGTCATTAAGTCCAGTCTTTGACCAAGCACCACGGTGACCACTAAGCCAAACTGTGAGGTTCTGTGTCTCCTCATTTGTTTGGGTTTTTTAACACTCCCAGGGATGGTGTATGTTGTCCTGTGCCACTTCATACGGGAAAGTGCTTTTCAGCTCCAGTGCAATGTGTGCATCTGCCTTTTGAGGCATCAACACTGAAACTTGCTTCCAGTTTAACTGCTCTTTATGCACACAGCCGGGCATGCACACTGTTAAAAATTAAAGCAAGCACCTGTCTATTATTTTTAATTACATTTTTCCAGATCTGGAACAGAAAAATAAAATATTCAGCCATTTAGACCCTAATGTTAACTGTTTTGAATAAAAAAAACCCAAACACCTGTCAACAGTAGCAGAAAACACATGCTCAGTACAATAGTGTGCAAACCCAGTGCTACACAGCTCCTCTTCAAAGGTTACTGCCATATGATTACTCTTCCTCTAATGAACATACAGCACACATTGCCACAGAGGATGGTTTGGGTTTTCAAAAGAACATATTTGCTATGTGGTGTGAAAAATGCATTCTCCATACATAAGCAGTCCTCCAATTATTTCTGTGCATGTGGGTTGGGAAATGGAAAGTTGCCTTGTTTTTGTGGTGAAAAGCCTGTTTATTGGAATTTAAAACTTTGTCTCTTTCCATAAATGGGAATAATTGGCAAGAATGTCTGTGAAGCCATTATTTCAGTCCTCTCCAAAATCCTTCTTAAAGTAGTTCCCTTTATTTACCTCTTTATCCAGACGCTTGGAGTAAAACATCTTTATTACATGTGTGTGACTAGATAACATCTAGATAACATCTGGCACATGTGCCAGGTAGGTCACCTGGCTCTGGAAGGAAAAAGCAGGGTTCAGTTCCCACATGCACAAGCAGGAGCTTTTTGGCCAGAGGTAAAAACCTTCAGGGTTGTCTTTCTCCTTCACCAGGAAGGGTGAAACCTTACAGAGAAAATGACTGTCTTGAAGAGCATCCAGCCCCAACTGACATAATTGAGGCTGGGAAAAGGGACTTTTCTGCTCTGTAAAATGTGGGGTTGGTGCACTTTGGTGGTGCCTAGTGGGGGTTAGTGGGGCAACCTCTGGCTCTTGGTGAACTGTGGCCCTGGTGGTTGAAACCTGACTGGTTTATTGCAGCAACATAGGGAGGGTATGTGTGACAGTAATCAACTGAGCTGCACTCCTGGAGATTGTTTTTCAGCAACACTGAGTGAGTTCTTCTTTGTGAGTAAACAACAGTTCTCCTGCCTGTCAGACCCTGAAAAGTGTTGTTTTGATTAGGGAATGAAAGCAAGAGTTTGTTTGGCAAATATAGTTGAATTCTGAACACTGATGCAACACACATTGGCAAATTCATTGTTTGATTAGTTAAGAAGTTTTTGAGTAGCATTTGATGATGAACATCAGTAGCATGTGCAGGAATTGTGTGGCATTGGGGAAGACATCTTAGTTTGATATTAATCAAGGTACATCTTGTGTAGCAGATACTGAAACATGAGGCGTTATTCAAGTTTCAAGTCAAACACCAGCCAAGTTAGTGCTTTATTCAGCTTCATAAGCAACATTTTTCAAAGCCCTAGTTATGTTTCGGAAGTTGTGGAAGAAGCTGACTCCAGGTACACGCAGCTGCCACCACAGCTCAGTTCTGCATCCTGGCAATGGCATGATCTGAAGGGATTTCACTGCTGTGTTTTACAGCCCAGTTGAAGTGCCCACTAAGAAATCCATAAAGCATATTGTCCACAATTACTCTCAGGTTAATGTAAATTTCTCTGTAATGCAGCAGAAACCCTCTATGTTATCCTGGACTTTGAGTGTTCTCTGCAGGGATGTTCTCTAGGTGCTAATGTGTGTGAGCTAAGGGGAGATCAATTCAGTTTCTGTAGACATCAACTAATTCCCTCTTATTCCCCCTACCTTTTTTTTTTAGGGGTTGTTGTTGTTGTTTTCGTTTTGATTTTTGGGGTTTTTTAGTTCCTCATAGGTTTTGCCAAGAGAAAAGTACTCAATTTGCAATGCCCCTTGCTCCCCACTGCTCCAATCCATCTTTAGAGGGCCGGATGCACACAGTTTATATTCATTAATGTGTTTGTAAAGAGAAGTTCTTAAAGGCTAACGTCAGTCCACCTATGCCTTAATTCCAAACCAGAGAAAACTCCAGCCCTAGGCAGATGCATATTGGTGTGCATAACTGTATGATCTGTTTGACTCTGATGTCATTTGAGGCCAACCAGCTTCCCCTTCTAAGATTTAACCCCAGAAAATGCCTCATGATACTGGGACAAGTTATTTATGTTCTGCTTATGACGCAGACTTATAGGATGCATGACTTCAATTGTCCTTGTTTGCCACCCAGGCTTTAGAAACCTGTCTGTACCACATGCTGGAAACCTGGGAGAAGGAGCTGTAATCCCTTAATCCTGGATTAAACAGCCTCTGTATCTCTAGGATGACATCCCATGTTAGCGTTGCCGTTGTGAACTCTGTGATCTTACCCCTGAGGGACAACTTGGCACTGTCTGTTCATGCAATTGTCCAAAACTGCATTTAAATATCTCCTTTCTGAAGCAGCCCTGTGTGTGTTGGTAGACTCAAGAAAGCCCCTGATATCCATGGCTTGCAAAGCTTTCTGCATTTACAGTATATTTTGTGGAATTTACCTTCATCCCCTTGGTCCCAAGTACAAGCACCTGTAATTGTATTTAGTAAAATAGGTATTGCAACAAAATATTACCTGGTACAACAGAAAATGATGTGTTGAAAGGTGCTGACCCATTTTTCCTGTTCACCCTGTTGTGTACCCAAAAGCCTTGGAGGTGATACAAAAGGCTAAGAAGTTAAGTGTCATTCAGGAGTGGATCTGGAGAGAAGTCACCTCTCTGGGCATGAATACCAGACTTGTCACAAGCCAGGAATAGCCAAAGAGGGGACATCACACAGAGGAAAGAAAAAGAGAATCTGTTTATATTTCTCCTTAAAGCAACATAATGTAACAGTGGTTTGTCCAGCTAGCAATTAAAAACAAGTAAATAAATAAAGATCCTAATAATCCTTATTTTGGAAAGACAGCTGTGGAAAGCTTTTATGAATTGTTTTTTGTGTGTTTAAGTTCTCCTGCTCTTCATGCCTCACATAGTGGTATTTTCTGGCACCTGAATCAATACTTTTTCAGTGATCAAATGCTTCTGCTATGAAAAGGGTTTTAGGACAGTTATGAAGCAGTCAATAAGCATGACTGACCTTTCAAAACTTGCAGGCCTTTACTCCAGCCACTTAGAAAAAGTGAATCTATATAATCTACTTGTGTTTCTTCGTAAGTGAGCTTTTAAAAGGGTATGTAAACAGACCTGTCTTTTGGCACAGCCTTTTGTATCAATGGACAGGTTTCATTTGAGATAGTGTGGTGTCCTATACAGGTACTGACATGCATTAGCAAAAATGCATGCTGGAAGTATGGCCAAGCCCTGCTCCTCTTGCTCCTAGACCCAGGCTCCCTGTCCCAAACAACACTTTATTTTGAAAACTAGATTAGCTAAGCAGTTTTGAAAAAATTCTCATAATTTCTGAATATTCTGCTTTGATTGTACCTGGAGGCTTCTGAAAGGGGTTTGGGGGATTTAAGTATTTCCTTTTATCCAGCAACTGTAAGGAGGGGTGTAAATGCCTGGGCTGACCTTCTTCAGGTCACATGGTCCCAGTGACAGCTCTGTCTGGATGCTCATCCAGTCCCCAGAAGCAGATTGGGATGAGGTGTTGGAATGGCAGGGCAGAGCTCAGGACCTGTGGAAAAAAGGAAGGAAAGGAGATGCTGCCTCTGGAAGTGGGACAGATCTGCAGGGGGACAGATGTTTTTGCCTCTGTGCCACTGGAGATCAAAGAAGATGTAGCAAAACAAATTCTTCCAAAAGGATAGCTCCTTCCAGGCCACTGGCTCTCAACTAGTATTTTGGCTCCAGTTTGGCACACAAGCTTTACAGGACCAAATTTTGTTTCTGCTGGGCAAATGGGCAGCAAGCACAAAGGATTGTCACTGCCCAGTGGAAAAAATATTAGCAGTGTTTCTGATCATGCTTCCAAATTCCCCCAGTAGGTCTTGGACTGCCTTCTGCACCAGCATTCCCAGTGCCCCTGTTCCCATAAAAAGGCTTTCAGTTTATGCCTCTGCCTGTCTGCTGCATTGGCTTTGCCACTGGTTTACAGCCTCATCACCCAAAAATTTTCTGTTTATTAAGTGGTTCACATGCAAATGTGTGCTAAGAGAAGGGCTGGGAGAGAGCACTATCCATGGGCTGCTGGGGAACATAAACTTTCCTAACAGCAGCAGGAACAAATAAAAAGAGAGGGGGGTTATAACGAGGTCCCTGCCTTAACAAATCTTCGAAGGCTTCTCTTCATATTCTTCACCCTCCATGCTTCTGCCTTGCTTTGAGATATGAATAATTCTTTATCATGGACAACAGCTATGTTTTCTGAGAAAAACATTTTATGATGTCTGCCTCTTCCAGAAATAGCACATTTCTTCAAGGGGTCTTGCATAAATAAGGATGTTTTTTCCTTGCCAGTGAAATGCCGATTCACTGATGCTGAAAGCATCATGCTTGAAAACAGCTTATTTCAGTAATATTTCACAGTGGCAGGTACACAAGTAAAAGGGAATCATCACATTAGACTTTAGCAGTAGGTATTTTATTGTTTATGCCTCCTGTAAAATCAGACTCATGTTTTGCTCAGCACAGAAGAGGCATCTCCTTGCAGAGAGCCTATTGATTAATGGTCTGCTAGGTTGCCATTTACAAGTGGTAACTTCAGTGCTGCTATATTGGCTGGATTTGCTTTTGGGATATAATTAAAGAGAAAATAAAATATTACTCGAGACATTACTGAAGCAATGGCATTTTCCACACTATCCTCTCAAAGCTGTGATAATTAATGGTGACTCATTATTAGATTATTATGAAAGATGGACTGGAGTATGAATTGCAACTAAACCTACTGCATTGCCAGCTAACACACTAGATCAATGGTTCATAAACCAGCTGTTTAATTATCTTAACATGACAGAGAATAATACATGAGTGTGGCTCATCCTATCAAAGGTGATAACACAAACATATTTTTTGAGGAGAGGAATGCTTTTTGGCTAGTTTTTCTAAAAAAGTTATCTCTTTTGCTTGCTTTTGTACAAGCTGTTGGATATAATACTATGAATTTAATGGGAGATATGTTTCCAAAGCATATTCAGAAATAAGTTGCATGCATTCAAACTCAATACACTTATTTTTCTGCCACTATTTTGTAAGTTCAAGTCAAAACTTTATATCTGATTTACCTGTATACGTTTCTGAAAAGCAGAATTACAAGAGTCAGGAAAGGCATCTTTAAAGGGCTTCCTATGGTGACTGTTGCTAAGGAAACCTTCATATTGCACCGGGTTTTGAAATGCCGGTAGCATCTGAAATACACAGCTGAATCTCATATATTCAGATCCAAATTAAGGGTGACAGGTAAGGGGGTACAAGTCACAGTGTGTCCCAGTTACGGAGAAATAACAGATAGGAGCTGGATGCAAAAAATACCCAAGGACTCATGATTTGAGATACTGGATGCTCTGTGCTCCTGAGATTTTTAGTTTCTGAGCAGAGGCAAGCTGCCCGAGTGTGCCAGATGATGTATTGACCTAGACAGGAGTGACTAGCTAGGGGTCATATCAACATCTGGGTACAAAGGGAGTTTAAGTGCAGATTAGTGCATGTTACTAATTGATGTTGTACCAGAATTATGCAAGAGACCTGCAGAAAGTGGGCAATTTGCACAGATGCTACTAGTGACGTATTTTGGCCAAGGGCAGGCTGTTTGCTACTTGAATTGGTCTGTCTTTCCCTCTCCTCCCTTTCTCTGCTTACCTTAGATGTGTACATTGTATGGGACAGGGGTTAAAGTGTTACCCTCCTTTTGCACACAGCTGAAAACCAAAGGGACACAACTCCTGGGGACTGCTCCTCCTTCCCCTCCAGGCAGCACTTTCACACGACCTTTCACATCTGTCTGATGTGCCTGGTCCAGGGCTGTGGTGTCACTGGCACCCGCTCGAGTCCAGAGCATCCTTTCTTGGCCGCTCCAAAGACAGAAAATCTTTGAAATAGGGAATTGGAGTTAAAATGCTATTTCTGTTGGCCTCCTGCATCCTTCCTCTGCAGAGCCTGAGCACAAGCAAGTCAGAGCAGGTCCAGAAAGACAGAGAGCTTTGGCAGCTGCCTGGGAAGAACAAGCCTGTTTAATTCTGTAGAGCACTCATGCATGTCTGAGAGAACACTTGGGCTTGCATTTACAAGAAATCTCTTTAGAACTATCTTTAGTAGCTTAACAAGGAATAAAACATCTACTGAGTATCCTTCCCACGTGTAACCCTAAGCAGAAGTCTTTGCTGAGCTAGGAAATTAAACTTTTGCTGGTTGGAGAGGTAACAGTTGCATCTGATTAGAAAGTGGCTGTCAGAGAGAATTTCTTCTTAAAAAATAAGTTTCAAGTGTAATCCTAAAAATGGCATAATCCATGAAAGTGGGACCAGTGCTGTTTCCAGAGTGTCTGTAGACTTGGTTTGTTGACCATTGGGAAGCTTCACTATGATGGAGATAGAAATAACACCTCTTCAGCAAGAGATGGCCATTCAGGTTCTTCAGAAAAAGCTTTGTGATCATTGCTTATCCCTGAAAGATATTCCTCAGAGACGGTGTGATGTTGGTGAGTAAAAGGCAGAACAAGAGCCTGTGTGACTCCTGAGTTCCTGAGCACATGTTGCTGCTCACAAGGATGAATAGTAATAACAGCTATCTTACAACCTCATAACTAATTGCACACATTTTTATCTTCTTTGTTTCACTTCTTTTATAATGTCACTTTACATAAACAAGCTCAAAAATAAAATTCATGACAGCTGAGAAGTGTGGCAAATTCTCAAATTTACACTACACAAACATTGACACACATGTAATATGAATATAAATTTCAGGGACTTGCTAAATAAAAGATTATAGCAGCTTTGTAGGATGTAACAACAGATTTTGGGCTCTGCGCAGGGAAAGCATGTTTATCTCTTAGGTGTATAACTAGACATTTATATGTGTAAGTAGTTGACTTTGTGCTTATGCAAAACAGGTACAAATTCAGAGTGTTTGCCAGACGTAACCTGACATCTAACTTTAAAAGCTTGGGGGTTTGGCTGTTTTGTAGAAGCCTAGGTTGTGTTTTCTTTCCTACCAGTGTAATCAGACTAATATTTTTACTACTTCCACGAACAGTGCATTTGTTTGTTTATTGCCAGCACTCCTCTCTAATGGTATTTCTCTCCCTGAGAAAAGCTAAAAATAATAAGTTGCAAGACTGATCTGCTGACTCTAGAAAAATTGTTGCCCAGGCAACGTGATCTTTTTCATCACTTTGTGTCTCCAACCATCTGAGGGTTCCAATAGGTAAAACCATGAAATCTTCAACACTTCCATTCTGCAGGAGCTCCCTTAATTGTGAACAAGTTTTCATTCAGAATTAGGAAGAAAATGAACCTGTTTTTCCTTTGTGGGAAAAATTATCAAATTTGGGGAGTTAAGAAAGCAAAGTGTTGGTGGTGGTTTTCAACACAAAATGGAACTGATCTTCATTTGGATGGGCTTCAGAGATTCCTTCCATGCTTTGAGGAGCCCAAAACATTTGGACCCACACAGCTGGATTGTGCAAGCTCTGCCTCCACCTCAGAGCAGCCTGAGCACACTGCACCCATGGGTGCTGATTTTGGTAGCAAACTGGTAGTGACTCACCAGGCTGTCTCTTATGGAGGCCTCCCTCTGTTTTCCCTGAAACTCCCCTGCAATAACACTTCTCAGAAAACTCCAGTTAGAACTCCTTCTATTCCCAAAACCTCGGGCAGAAAGCAAGCTTAAGAAACATAGGTTAAAATGTAATTTCCAAAGCTCTGTGGATTCATGCCATGAGAATCAGCCGCAGGCTCCCAGATGTCACCATCAATGAGAAAATGCCCATTGACTTAATGAGGAATAAATGGGCCAAAATCCACCAGTTTCAGCTGGTGCAGTCAGCTACACTCCCAGTAAGGGAAAATACTGGCAGTTGAAGCATCAAGAATCCTGCCCCTATTTTTTCTGGAAGTAGATTAAAGAAACAAGATCAATACAGCATGTAGAATGTCCTGAAAACTTACTAGCTAGTTATCCACCTTATTAAGAGTAAGAATGAAATAAAGCTCAATTTAATTCTGCATAGTTTATTCAAAGTGAATAAATGAGCAGGCAAAGATTGCTGTGTTTATACATATTTCATAGAGGCTTTTGATAAAAAGCAGAACTAACCATTTAAGTTTAATTGCATCCAAATAAAGAACTATTTCCCACGGCTACTGAATAATACAACATTGTTTTTGTTCTACTGTGTTCAAAAACAAAGGCATTTCTTAGTAACTTGGGAGGTAAGATGTAAAAGCCTTTATTTATATGTACTGGGGAGTTGGGCAGAAGGAAAGTAATTACAATCTGACAGACAAGACTTGCTAAACCTCAGACACTGGGAGATAAAAGTGGTTTAAATGAGAAGATCAGATAAAGGGGGTTTAAAGAGTTAACATTCCTGCCAGTACAGTGACTGCAGTAAGATTTGTTCAACCAGAGGCAGTTATGATATTTTGTATTGATAGCTTGTACTGTGAAGTATGAAATTCCCCAAAGATTCACTCTATATAGAGTTAGGAGGAGAGAATACACCGTTTGGTCCTCCCAGGAACAGCAATTGTTGCTAACAAGGCATCAGGAAGTGAAACACTGAAAAATGGATTGCACACATACTTTCCATAATACTAGAAAAACAAACAGGATGTTAGAAATTTGTACAATTTTGATGAGCCTCAGCATATCTCGGCACAAAGCAGTGTGCTCCCTTTCTTTTGTTGCTTACTTATGCTGTTCTATACTCAGGGATCTAAATGCTGAATCTGTTTTACCGGGTCTACTGGTAATGAGATAATTTTTTAAGCAGAAGGGAGAGAAGGAATGTGGGAGAAAACTCCTGCCAGTAAGTTTGCTTATACAGACGGTCTGATCTTTTGGCAAAAGAAAGTTTTCCTATTTTAAGGTGAACTGTTGAACCCCCAGAGCCAAGTCTGTCAGCACGAGCAGCGTGTTTGCTTTATGGTTGCGCCCAAGAGTCCGACTGTAGGAAATGTGGCAGGTGAGACGGTTGTGGGACTGAGATTTTGGTCTGAAAACAATTGGGGATACAAGAAAAAACCTGAGGGCTCTGCCTTGTACTCCCTCTTTCCTTTGACACCTGACCACTGGGTGACACCGTTCCAGCCTCAGAGGTGGCAGAGAGAGCCACGTGTCCTCTGCCAGGTACTTTTGTCTAGTCCCTCCTATTGAATTAGAATATCACTGCTCTCAGCTTATGCTGACAGTGGAAGCCCTGAGCCTGAAAAGCAGATATGTTCCCAGTTTTCCTGTAAAGAAAACAGTTGTCTTTGGATCCAATGCCCCATCCAGCCATCTCTGCTGCCTTCAGGAGGGCAGGGAGCCAGCTCTCAGATGTGAGTTTTAGTGATGGGAGTCATAGCCCAGCTGCTGCAGAAGGGCAAGCAGACAGGGCTAAACCTGCTGGGTTCTGGGGTTGCCTGAGTCTGCCTGACACAGGCGAGTCTGACCCAGGAGCCTGTAACAGTGTTATCTTGGTGCAGTTGTAGTGACTGAGTCTTGCTGAGACCCTGTGATTCAAAGCCCAAGCTGAGCAAGGTGTCAAGGGATCTACATGGAACTGGCTGGTGCTCTGCCTGCAGAGCACGTAGACCAACCAGTTTTTCTTACAATTAGAGTTTGCACACAGCCCTGTTCATCAGTATCTTGGTACTGTGCCTATGTATCTTCCTTTAGTTTCCTTTTTAAAACCACACTGGAGAGTATAATTGCTAATGCCCATTTTGCAAATGTTTTTCTGATCATTGACTTGAGCAAATCAAAGCCCAAAGAAATCACAATTATTAACCATCAATTTGATTGTTCACTGTACATTGGCCTGGGGACTGAAACTAAGAATTGAAACAAAAAAACAACCCAAAAGGCTTTTATTCCTCACAGCAAACATCTGGTGCTTTGGGCTGATCTATTGAGATGGAAGGAGGCTCTATTCACATAGTCTGTTGCCTCAACTGGAGATAAATTATACTCTTGAAGAAAGACTTTTCATTAAAAGGTGATGGAAAATTTTACTTGCAGAGTCTAAAGTGAGTCCTACAGCCTAATAAAGCATACTCACTACTAAAACTTAACAGATTGCCTGTAATGTTTGAATCTGTGTTTAAAAAACCACTAGCAGTACAACTGTTTAATCAAAAGTATTTTTTAACACCGTGTTAACTTCTGAAAATATTGATTAGTGCATCTATTCTTACAAAGGGGCAGAACAAAAATGTAGAGATAAACAGTGTTAGTGTTTCATCTGTTATTTGTACTGCAGTATGCAAACCATGAGCTTGGCAGTCAGCAGGCTGGTGGGAACACTCACATTACTCACAGCCAGAGAAGCTGAGCCCCACTGAAGCCAGTGCTTTGAATTATAGGAGGCGACTCTATTGCAGTAATTTTGTGGTGGTGCTGTTTTTCTTTCCCTGGCAGTGTGTTTAAAGACACTTAAGGCTAAGTATGCTGTTACTCTGATCCTGAATATGGAGTGAAAATATATTAGTTCTGCTCAGATTTACTAGAAAAGCAGTGCTTCACACATCTACAGAAGGCTCACTCACACTGCACAGTATTTCTGACCAGAAACCATTGGCTATTTTGGTTATCCCACAAAAAAAAAAAAATTGTTGGTCAAAAAAGATTTTGGTTATCTGGCAAAAAAAAAATTGGTTATTTTACAATAATGTGCAAACCTGTAGGAGGACTGTGCTTAGGAGAGCACAACAATGTACAAACATGTAGGAGTTTGAACAATAATGTGCAAACATGTAGGAGGACTGTGCTTGGGAGAGCTTTCCCCAACATAAATAAATTCCATTTCAATCAGAATCATGTAAGTGTTGAGATTCAATGAGAAATACAGATGCACTCAGCAAAACAATAGAACATCACCATTTCCCAGATTCAAGTTTCTTTAGTCCAGCTAACACCAGTCCAAGCAGCTTTGAGAGGTGTCAGAGGCACAGTTCAGAGTGGCTGGATCTGAAATATTTGCCAGGAGTATTCTTCAGGTGCCATGGTCCATATCCTGACAAATCAGCATTGGATTAACTCCATGTACTTGCATAACAAACAGTTTCTCCAGAAAAAATACTCCATAAATTACAGCAGGTACATTAAAGCACTGTGCTCATTCTGATTAACCACTCCTGTCTCTCCATTTTGGACTGCACCATTCTTATTTGAATTCTTTCATCTTCTCCGAAAATTAGTGCACTTCGTGCAGATCTCTTTTGTGTGCCAGCTGTAAGCCTTGGCCCAGGGCTCTGTGGCTGACAGGAGCTGGCGCTCAGATGAGCTGTCTAACCCCACTGAACTAAAGATATATCAGGAAAATTCCTCCCACTTCAGCTGGAATACTGTGGTAAGAAACAGCACAGCACGTATGAGAGCACAGCCTGGTTAGAACTACTGAGTCCCTTTGGGCTCTTCTGGATAAACGTGCCTCTCTTTACAGCTGTACCTGCTGCAGAAGCCCAAAAGGATGTTGAAGGGACAAGTAGCAGCTAACGGGAGCTAAGTGCTCTCTCAGGGTTTATGAACACACCAAGAACATTTAGTTATATTTTCAGTTCACAGTCAGGATGTTCTTTGACTTTGGAGTATGAATCCCATTAGATTTCCTTAGGAAAGAAATGGGTTCTCCCGGGCAGCATAAAACCTTTTCAGTGTGTGTTCAGTGTGGAGACTCCAACCAGCTCCTGACTGCTTAGTAAGTGGACCCTCTTGAATATATCAGTCATTCACCGTTCCTTCAGATGCTGGTGCTGAAAACACTCCCTGTGGCAACTGCACCAAGGCTTCTCATGGAGTATTGCAGAGGATTTTGGCTTTTCATGGCACCCTGGCTTGTATCAGCAGGACAAGGGCAGTGACCATTCCCATGTATTGCTGAGGCTGCACCACAAATCCTGGGTTCAATTTTTACCACCACTGAACTTAACAGAACAACCTCAAGTTAAAATGGGGTTGATTCCTGTAAGAAGGGATGGTGGTTATGGGCCAGCAAAGTAAAGGTCTTTACTTGACTTTAGTGGGACTACTTAATGTGAAGTTAAATATGGGAATTACCAAATCCGGGACTCTAAAGCACGTGGTTTGAGTTTGTTCTGCTGTCAGGGGAGCTCTGTGAGCTTTTTTTGGTTCCTGCCTAAAAGTCTTGTGTCCAACTGGAAACACCTTCTGCACTTGCAGCTCTGTCTTACCCCACAGCAGCCACACCAATCTCTGTCAAATTGTGAGTCTCTGCAATTTTTGTCTTTTTTTACATGTGCAAATACAAAACAAGACAAAACCAATAAAGCCATTTTCATGTGTGACCTAATGCAGTTTCCACAGAGGCATTAATGCTCTTCCCTCCCTCACACCATATGAGTTCCTAATGAGACATTAATGAGACATTAATTGCTTATGCAAATTCAGAGCAGTAGACAATGAGACTTGTTGTACCAAGAGTTTAAGGGCCATATAATGACTCTGGATGTTCACGTAATTCCCATTAACATTAATTGGAGTTGCGTGCAGATTAGAGCTTTGTATCTTCAAAAGTTACAAAATAAACCATTGAATACTAATAGGGCAACTGGTAGCCATGTATCTTTCTTACAAGCACTTTGGATTTCAGACTGGTTGCTTGCAAGTTATCTAGTGTTAAAATGCTCCAGATGGCATTGGAAGTAGTTCAAAATACAAAAGAATTATTTTCACTTAATATGTTAGGAATGTGAAACTTTATCCCACATGATTAGAAATAGAATACCGGGGCCATATATTTTAACCCTTTGGAAACTTCTTTGGGGTGTTTCAAACTTTGTTGGTGAAGTCGAGACAAGGAAAGGCACCAGAGTTGCATTTCTAAAAGAAACTCATGGAGATGTTGAAAGGAATTAATTCAGTGACTCTCGTCAGGGCCTGCTGATGAGGAACTGTGAGTACAGTGACTAAAAGTCTTTGACCAACCAGCTATTTGACACATATGCTGGTAGCTCCAAGGCTATCTTGGTTGTCTGCCTTAATAACATCTCTGCTCTCGTTTCTGTCTCTCCCTACTCTTGCTGCTCCCATGTCATTTTATTTAACACATTTCTTGCAGCCCACTTCCCAGGCAGCTCAGTGCATCCTTGTCCAGAAGAGCAATAATGCCTCTGCTTGCAGCTCATTTTTGCCATGACAGATTGATAGACAATCCATGTTCATTCCCTGCTGAGAAGCCTCATTTGGCCTGTTTAATGCCAGATCTTTTTAGGGTGAGCACTGGGAGTCCTTTGACCCGCTCTGCTGAGTACTAACTCAGTGTATATTTCCCCGTCCGTGGAACCGCCAGGGTCGATGAATTCAGCCAGCAAGGCACAAGCTCTCCTGTATTTATGAGTGCCTGTGTGTTTTATAAGCCTCTGGCCACCTGGGAGATTCTGCAGTTGTCACAGGATCATTATAATGCTAGAAACCCAGAGCTGGGGTTGTGACAGCGCGTTGCTCCCCCGCCGCTTGTTATCGCAGGCGTGATTGGCACCTCGGCTCCCTCGCCTGCACAGGGTACCTGCAAACCTCCCCAGGCTGTGCTGCCTGTACAGCCAGTCCAGTCCAGTGCAAACTGCTCCATCTGAATTCCAGCCTCTGCTTAGCCCCTGGGATGCTGTAATTTCAGGAACAGATGTGTCACTGGGCACCTGAGATGTTTGTGAGGTCAATTAAAATGACCTGCAACACTAGGGGAGTTAAATAGAAGGTTTGGCAAGTACATAAAATAATTAGCTATAATTGTCTGAAAATAATACATAACATTATTGTAGATACTTTTATTATCAGTTAAATTACTTGAGTGGCTTAAATTTTGATTGAAGGAGAGTGCTTGACAGCACAATCTAAACATCTCACCTATAGAGGTGTTTTCATTTAGAACAACAAAATAGTGGATTTGCCTCATGCTTCAATGCAGTTGGAAGTTCTTAGAGCAGGAAGATATGGCCATTAACTGTTATTTTCTTAATAATAGCACCCCATTGTTAAGCAAAATGCTTACCCCAGTTGCATTCAAAGCACTAGAAATCCAAAGTTAAGGCAGCATAAAATGGGTTCTCACTGCATTCAGATGGTAATGTGTGGCAGTTCTTCTTTTTGCACTCCTAGCATGTACTCAGTATATTAAATGAGGTGAAATAGAAAAGGGGAAAGAAAAAAGGTATCTGAGGAAATAACTGTGCCCTCCAGGGTACACTGGGCAGTATCAAACAAAGGAAGGGTGAGAAGCCGAGATGTGATGAATGAGTCTGTGATATTGAGGCAGAGAAAAGTGCTTTATGGACAAATATACATATCATATTAAATTAATAATAATAGTAGCAATTTTAGAGATTTTTTTTCAGTATAGAATATTTTGCAAACTGTAGCTGATGAAGCTATAAAGATTTGGGCTGCTGTGCAGGGGGGATGACTTGCTCTAAGACCTTCAAACAGGCTATACTTATTTGTTTTCCTAGTTTCAAGTGAGGAAAGCTGGCAGAACAAGGAAATGTTTCTATTCCAAAGCACAACAAAGCAATCCTCTCTCTTGGTAAACAGCTAAGACATCTTTCCTATCTCATGCAGTTACACAGAATGATGGGAAAAAAGTAAATTGGAGGGCGAAAAAAATTTAGCATTTACTCAAAGGAGAACATTGCAGCAACCTGGATAATGACAGAACAGCCATACAAGGTGCCAGCTCCAGAGGAGCTGCAGAGTGGAGTTCTATTAAAAGGAAAAGAAAAATGAGGAGTTTGTCCTGGATCCGTGAAAACTCATTCATCAAGGAGAGGATTAAGCTGAACAACTCACAAACGTCATGCAAGTCCTTAGAACCTGCTGCAACCACTGGCAGTAAGTCATTTCAAAGACTTCACCTCTTTGGTCCTGGGGTTACCTTGATGCCACACAAGCCCGATGCCTCCCTGCTGTTTCATCACCCAAATTTCCCAACAGAAATGACAACTCCAGGCAGGGGGAGATAAGAAATGAGATTCGTTTAGAAGAAGAGGATCACAGTGTTTTAACCTCCCTCCTGCTCTGATGCCGTGGATTGCTCAGTTGGCATCCAACCTTGAAGCCCTGGCAGCAGGGAGATGGGGTAGAAAGCCATGAAGGAATTGAGTGCCAGTTCCTGCATTTCTCCATCCCATACCCAACCCAAATAGCACCTTTCATTTTCCCAAGAACTTGTAATGGCTTTGTAATGTGGGTTTCTTTGCCACGGGCCATCATTTGCAGGTTCCACCATGACTTTTCATAGTGAATGCTTATGGTCTCCTCTCCCTTTTTCCAGATTTCAACCTGGGGGAAATAACCCCACATGCCCAGATTTTTCCTATCTCAGTGAGACTTAGAGGGCTCTGTGCTAACTCCTTGTGTCTTAAGTGCCTCTTCCCATGTCCTAAAACTATTTTATCTGTGACAACAGGTTTCACCATGATAGTCCCCTTTAACTCCCCATGTTTTAATATTTTAAGAATAAGGGGCAAATATATTTTAGAATTTTAATATAATACGTGTAGAAAATGGGTAAAATGTGATCAATATTGAAAGCAGTTATTAAAACATTGAAGATAAATTAATATGCTTTGATTGACACTATTCACAGCTTTAAAGGTCAGATTGCAGCAAATACATGAGTGTTAGAATAAAAGATACTTTTAATGGCACTCCTGAGAGATTACTGCTCTTCTTATTATTAGTTCCCTGAGAAAGAACAGTATAAGCAGTCACTCTACAGCAAAAAAAAAGGGAGAAAGAGATGGAAATCCAGAACAGTGAAAAGACGCATCTGCAATTTAGTTTAATTGGTCTTGTGCTTTGCAGCCCAAAGTGCACAAATCCACATTCTACTTACAAAGAAACAAGAGCTGTATTAGTACACAAGCAATAATTTTCCACTTTTTTCATTCCCTGCTCTACTTTTTTCCCTCCAAATCTGCAGGAAGCTCTGTAGTGTGTGATCAGAACCCTGTGTGATGCTTCATAAACAGATTGCAAAGTTCTCCCATGTTGGAGGAGCAGAGGGAGGTGTTGCACCTCTTGAGATTTTACAGATGGTGATGGGGTTGGAGGGAGAGCACAGGCTGAGAGTGAAAAAGCTGGAGACATCTCCAGGAAATTCATCACAGTGTAGACACGTAGACATGTACTCTTCCCATCCTGGCAAGATGAGCCTCTTCCCCTCCTCTTTTGCCTTTCCAAAGTGTGCCATGTGTGTGTCTCTCTGTAAAGCCTCTTTGCTTTCATTACACAGCAGTCTCCCCAAAATCCAGATGTGTTCCTAGCTGCCACCAACTCTGCCCAAGGCACGTCCCTCCTCCCAGTGGAACAGCCTCCTGAACACAGGCAGGGCTGTTTGGGAAGCTGTGCTCCACACTGCAGTATCACTGAGAACCACCTGCAAGGGAACTGCAATTTCTTCATTCTGCAGCCTCCTGTCGCAGCTTTATAGCTCTCAAAAGGCTCAGGAAATTGATTTAATTTAGGTTTTGGGCAGATAAGTATTCCATTAATGCTTACTCTGACCTTTGCACATGCAAAGTATTTGCTTTTCTAATTCCAGCATCATTAGCAGTGCATAAGTTTTGAAATCTTCTTACACCTAAAAGCACTAATGGTTATCTGCTATACTTGCTTAATGATTCATAAAATGAAATGGTAGATTATTTTTTCTGCATATAATTAATCCAATAGTTAAGTAATGGCCAAGACTGCTGAAAAAGGGCAACAAATCCAGTGAAACCTAGACAACATCCCAAGTTATTGGCTTTACTGATCACAATCAATTAGATTTTTCCCACCCTAACAACGTAAATAGGGAAAAAAGTTTCAGCTTTTCTTTCCTTTGTGAAGCTTCCCTAGCAATTAGGCTTGTCTGTGTCATTCTGAGGGATGCTGGCTGTGTTGATCTTTGTTTGTTTTAATCACATTAAAAGGGTTAAGCCAAATACTCCAAGAGCTTATAGTGGAGCACTGAATGCAGCAGAGTGCTTTTATCCCACTAATGAAAAGAAATTGTTGAACAAGATTAGGTGCAAGTAGGCACTCAAGCCTGTTTGCATGAGTTGTGTGTAGCAGGAACTCCTACAAGCAGTAAAGATGAATCAAAGTGAGAAAAGCTAAACTAATCTGTTTGGCAAACTATTGCTAGCAATAAGTAGCAGCATTCCTAATATCGATACCAAATTTTCATGAGCTTTCCTCATGGGACAGAATCCATTCATTAAGGCATTGTGCAGTTATTGAAGCCAACAGGTTCTTAGCTGGCAGGTAAGAAAGAAGTTCAGCATCCAGAGCATGGGCCCAAATATCCCAGTATCCTCTTCTGTAGTAAAGGCACTGCTGACTCGGATGCTGATGCCTCTGGCTTTCACGGAGACAGCTTGTGGTGATACAGTGCTCCTTGCAGTGGATTCCAAGGGGCTAAGCTGGGTGTCCAAGTTCAAAAAGGGTATTTCAGCAGCCAGATGTTACTATAACTGAGTCTACAATAAAAGTAAATTAATTTACTGCAGATGGAAAATGAATACACCATATTCCTGGCTGAGAAGAAACCTCCCTACCCCAATCCCATAAGCTGCTGCTCCAAAATTGTCATTAAAATGTGCATATTTGCAAGGCTGGTGCAAATTTATTAAGCAGATGAATACATAAATAAACAAACAGCTGGATGCAGACAAAAATGGGTTCCTCTTGTCTGGTGATACTTTATTGCTGCTTTTATTTTAACTGATTGAATTTAACAAATGTTTTGTTGTATACCACATATAAATGACAATTTGATTCAGACTCTAATTGTGTAAGTCTCACTAGCTGTGTAAATATTTTAAGGTTTAAAAATTACAGTTTTCATAACTGTGTCAGAAGAATTAGATTCAAACATTGCTCAATATTGCAACAATGCAGGATATATAAAGGAAAACTAATAGACTACATTTGTTCTCTGGAGAAGAGCAGTTGCTGTGAAGGCAGATAGTTATTTCTGAGAGAAATTTTAATAAATAATATGTAGAAAATATTACTATGTGTTTCAACATTACTCCTCCTTCATGCTGTATGTAATCTTATTATCATAAAATTTCTATGTGTTCCTCTCAATCCCTAAATGTGCATTCTGGTTTTTTAAAGGTCTCTGACATATCGGTCTCTTCCTTCAGCCCATGTTGCACTACCTTCTCTCTCAGCTCTTTTAAACCTTGTTCCCAAACCACTTGCAAAGCTCTAAACAAAATCATGGACGTTCCTAAGGAGTTTTCAGTGTTGTCTGGGGTGTCCAAGAACTCGATTTGTTCCTGTCTGCTCTTCTCTATTGTCAGCTGCAAAAGCCCTAAAAGTTAATGTCCACTGAAATTGTTCTGGTTTTACTACCACCTAAATGTAATTTGTTCTGATTTATACCCCTGTAAAGAAGGTCAACACTGATGAAAAACAGAACCAATATATTAAGTTCATATAGAACATGTGTGGACATAAGCATTCAAGATTATGTGTTCTGGTGCATCTTATCACCAGGCAGAAGTTGTTTATGTAAAATGAAAAATTGACATAAACCTTCATACTAAACAGAAATAAAACTGGAGGTGTTAGGAGGGGAGAGCCAGCAAGAGGTGCTGAGTTTTGAATGCAGGTTACTCTGTGTATTTTTATTTTAAGAGAAGACTTATTCACAGCTGTCAATTTTTGAATCTCATTTATGCCTGGTTATATCAGGGCTCATTCTGTAGACAGCAGCCCCTGAAACTGTTGGACAGTTGAATGGATGTGTCTCTGAATCTTTCATCTGTCACACTTTAGACATGGTTTCAAGCCATCAACACTTTACATTTTCCTTTACATATTACGTATTTTAAAAATGCATTTTCTCCAGGAGTCCTAGGAATGTATTTCAGTTAGGATCTGGATAAGTAATTCTATCTCTGACCTTTTGAACTTGTTTTATTCCCCTCTTCTTTTCCACTGGCTCAAGGTTAGATGCTAAAGTCCACCAATAGTCTGTATGGTGGTTTTTAAGATCTCCATTTTATTTGGATTTTTTCTATTTGAGCAACTGTTTGGAGGACATTTTATATTGAGACATTGTCAGAGGCAATGCTGGCAGGAGCAGAAAGCTGATGATTGTTCTTAGGACGTGGATCACTGAACTCTGAATAATATTTGCAGTAGGGCTTGTTTTCAGGTCTTCAGGGTATGAAGAACTCAATTGATCTTGCAAAGCCATGAGGCTGGTACAGAATCTGGTACAAACCTGGGATATGATACCATCTTGTTTCTTCTTGGGGTTGGGGTGAGAGACTGGAAGTGCAGAGGACCTGGTGCCAATAAGAAGCTCAAGTAGAGGCCTGGAAGTGTCTCCTGTACTTACCCAACAGGCTGCTGGGTTGTGTTTCCATCAGCTGCAGCTGCAGGGCAGGAGGTGGTGTTGGGTATAGGGATGCCTGCAGGATGAGGGTGAAGGCTGTCCATGGCATGGGAAAAACAGCAGAGGCTTTTTGGTTTTTTTGAAGATGGGGATTGCTGTGGTGTAATTAATGTTTTCCCACCATAATGTATGCAGAGGAGTTGCCAAAGAGGAAGATCCATGAGCTACTGGCTCCAGTTCAGTGAGGCTTTAAAATTTCTGTTGTTTTTTATGCTAATCTTCTGCATTTTCCAGTCCTGCAAGTTGTTGCAAGTCCTGCCCCCATCTCTTCTGAACTTAAGTATTTCCAGCAGAGTTGCCAGCTATGCTCCCATGAGTGTTGGCTCTGCCCTGAGCAGTGTCCCCACACTGGGCACAGGAGCCCCCCAAGTTTGCCACATACAGGTGGCAAAAAAGAAGAGAGAACCTTCAGACCTGTCTGCTGTAGTTCAGTAAAAACAGTCTATGAGATGCGATCAAATACACCAAAGATTTTGTGTCTGCTGATTTTTGCTTCTTCAGGCCCAACCCCACATTTCCCCACTAAGGAATTCATAACTTAACCGCATAAATAAGTGTTCAAATCTTTTACTTATGTATTTAATTACCTGATGGATTAAGCTAACTCTGTCCTTATTGACCTGGTCTGTTGGCTTTAAATGCTTCTTAACTTGCTTTGCTGGATTTATTCAGGCAATTCCTGGAGAAACTATTTTGCAATCTGAATTTGCATAACGGATGTGAAACATTGCATGTCCTGTAAAAGAAAGATCAGGAATTTGTCACAAGCCCAGCTATTGCACATTTTAGAAGGTTATAAAGCTGCTAGGTATGTGATAAATGCTAGTAGAAACACTGACTTCACTGCAGCATGAGTGAAATTCTTCCCTGGAGGAATTCTTCCAGGGTTCCCAGAGCTATGCAGTGACTTTCCAGCAAATATTATTGTGAAACAATTGTTTTGGGATCAAGTTGTGTTTTTTCAGCAGGGAATTTGTCTTGTAATGTTGAACTGCAAGCAGAAGTCAACACTGACACTTGATAGAGCTACTATAAGCGTCGATCATGAGACATAAGCAACCTGTATGCTTTCCTTTGTTTCTCTTTAAAGGTCATTTTCTTTGCTTTTCCTCCAGCAGACTGTCCTACAAACCACTGAAAAAGTCTGGGACAGGGAGCTCTAAACTGCTTGGATGGGTCCTCGTTGGAGGTTTCTCTGCAGAGCCAGAGGGAGGTCTCTGCTGGGGCTTTGCAGTGAGGAGGGACCTCACCAAAGCTGGAAAGCAGCAGCACAGACCACTGTGGTGTCTTTTAAAACGCTTCTGTGAGAAAGATAAGGATAAAAGTGCTTTTTTATGACTCTGAGGTCCCTGGTTAGGGCTTCTGGAGCTGGATCTAGCCTGATCCCCCCGAAAAAGGAACTTCAGCCCAGTGAAGTGTAGCAGAGCTCTGACTTGAACATTTGTCTGAAATAGGCTGAGCATCAGGGAGCTTGCATGTCAGGTGGCCACTCCATCAAGATGGAGTGAGTAACAGAGGGACCTTCCTTTTTGGTGATTCTTTCAGTGAGAAAGCTGAGAAAGACAGCATGTTGGCAGCCACTGTCATAAAGCAACCAAAAATATTTGTGAAAAGATTATTTTCTTCACTGCTCAGATGGCAGCAGAGCCTCTGATAAGTCAGATTGAGATATCCAAGGGAAAGCAGAGCTCCCTCCTACAGGTGGGTCTCAATTACAAGGTGATCCCTCTTGCAAGATAACCATATAAAGACATGATTTCAGTGTTTTCTTCAGCTTTGCTGCTGGAGGTCCTTGCTTGAGCAACTGTGAGAAATTGCAGGGCTGCAGAAAACACTCCCTATAGCGGTTAAGTCTATTAAAATAAAGATATTCTATCTGCAGCTAACTGCAGGCCCTGCACTGGATTGTTTCTGTGTCCACTTTAGCTGTATTCTTTAAATTGTGCAATTTTCAAATTCCTACCTGCATAAGAATGGGACAGTGAGGGACAGAGTTCGTGCTGTATGTTGATGGCAGCAGGCAAATGAAATTGCAGCTTTCACTCTTTGTGCTCCTGACAGTGGTTGTCCTTTTTGAGAACAGAAGCAGTGACACTGCTGCAAACACTTCTCTCTAAATGAGGTGCTGGTAAGGGCTTGAAAGTTTACCTTTGCCTTCTTCCAAGCCCCCCTATTTAAAGAGCTATGCAATATGATTTTCTTTGCTGTCTGTTCCTTGCAAGCATTTTCAGTTAAGAAACTTGAATATTCATCAATTTGGATGAGCAGAAAAGAAGCTGGTTTCTTTGCACGTGAAAATGAAAGAGGAAATTAAAACATACTTTTCATGCTGCTAGTACACATCTCAGTAAAACATCAATGGTATATATGCCTGATTACTTTCCTGTGGAATAATTTTCAAGAAATTGTTGATATTAAAATTCAATATACTGTTTCGACTAAGCCCCACTGGGGATAGCACAATCTCTCTTTATTTCCTTTTCAGCAAGGACATAGCTCATAGTATGGATACGCAGACTTTTAATACAGCAGTGGAATTGTAAAATGGGCTTGGAACTGCAATTTGGGAAGGGCCTAAAGTGAGATCTGCTCATCTGTGCCCATCACTTGTTGGGGAGATGGCTAGAGGAGAGCGTGGTGCTGTCTGCTGCCCCACACCATGTCTGGGTGCTACATCCCCAGCTAAGGGACACATTCTGGGCCATTTCTGAGTGCTAAGGGACACTGACTACGGGTTGGATGCAGAGAACACTTCCCTGCAATCCCCCAGGCTGTTGCTTGTGTGCAGGAAATGGTACAGTCTGTAAAATCACCTTTGATCGTGGGCTATTGCAGTTCTGTCATCTCAAAAGGCTCCATATAAACTGGTCAGCACAAAATCTCAGCAAGATTCATTCTCTTTTTGTGTCCTTTCTTGTGGCTGATGGATTTGAGGACCTTCCTGGCTTAGACTGGCTTACAGCTCCCCACCACCTCAGAAATCTGGGCTGGCAGCTGGGAGTTGGGATTCAAGTTAATGTTCCAGACTTTCCTATCTGGAAATCACAGAGCACAGCTCTGCACAACCTCTGCTGCATCAGTCTGGAGCGTCCTGGAACGGAGGTGCAGCATCTCTGCTCTGCTGGGAGGGTGCTGCTGGGGGAAAGCAAGGCATGAAGCAGCCAGTCCTTGCTCTGTCCTAAGACATAAATCTCTGCGGAGTAAGACAGGCAGCAGAGCTGAATTTCCCATTTCAAGGATTTGACGTGTCAGAGTAAATATCTAGCAATTCATAAAAATGCATTTTAGATGCTTTTCTTTTCCAGGTCAAATGTTGCATAATATCACCACGTACTTGATGTATCTGCTTCCAAAAGGTTACATGTTCATAACAAATACTTTAAAAAAATGGAAAAAAACCCTGATTAATTTGTTCCATAGAAATTGTAGAGATTTTGCGAAGGTTTGGGAAAATAAAACCTTTCCTAATATAACACAAAGTGACATTACAGCAGCAGATCTCATGGATGATTACCATGGCTTTTAGTGACAAGGGTTAACCAATTTAGTAATCTGGGTCTGACAGAGCTTTGCAGAGTAAGTCTCTCAGTGCTTCAGGACTAAATGCTTCACTTAGATTTTGGGAAGCCAAAAGATTGATTTTCTTTGCCTTTTGATTAAGAGAACAGGATTTCGACATGAAAATCCAATTAGATGAATGCTGGGGGTGGGAGGGAGACAGGGAGAGAAGGAGATGGATGGCATACCAATCTGCTGCAAACAGACCTTATTCTCAAATCTGGACTACCTCTCCTCTGGCATTCAATTAATTGGGGATCAGCTGTTCTTCTCTCCCTGTGCACTGAGACAAAAGATCACAAAGTTTTAGAAAAGCCAGGTGATAATACTGGAAACTCAAAAAAAAAAAAGAAAAAAGGGAAAAAAAAGAAGAAAACTTGAACCCATTGAAAATAAATAACAGGAGTCTTAAAAAGTGAGAGAAGGCAATATTTTGTTATCTCCAGTATTTCTTGCAGTTAAGTATCTTGAATGATCTTACATGCTTTACTATCAATAAACCTTGCAGCAAACTCCATCTGTCTGTCATTCACAAAATGAGATGTTACCATTTTGCAGAACCATAAACTACATTGGGAGTTTATCCAAAAAGCAGATGATAAAAGCCAAAGTATAAGGATCCGAACGCTTTCTAAGTGAAAGCCTCTTTGAAGCAGCTGTTTTCCTTTATTATTAGAGATAATTATACTGTCAAAACAGCAGAGTATTAACTTTTCACATGTCTGGTTCACCTGCTTAGAGAGTGCTACCCCAGTGCAGATGTGCCAGCTGCACCCTGCCAGCAGTGCTGGGGAGCTCTCTGTGAGCCTGGAGATTGCTCTCTGTGCCAAGCAATCAGCCATCTCATCCATCTGGGAGCGAGCAAGGGCTGGGCAGAGATGCTTGAAAGGAGGAAAAACCTTGCAATGGACCTTTATGACTCCGTCCTTGCTTTGCAATTTCCTTCTAAGTTCCAACCAGTCTTGGTGTGAAGAATGTTGGCTCTTTTTCCCCAAAAGAATTTTGTTTTGTGCTTATCTCTGCAAATTGCTGTTCAGCAAACAAAAGAGTAATTTGTCTGAATGTTGTTCTTCAGTCTAATGAGGGCTTGTGGCAATAAGTTCCACAGACTCATTTGTGTCTTCATGGGGTAACTTGTAACAGCAATAGAATAGTCGCTGGTTTTATATCCATAACCTGAATTTAGGAGAAAATGGGCAAGGCATTTCCATTACCATCATCTTTGTGACTACGTGGAAAAATCACCAACTGCTGGAATTTCAGGGATCGTTTCACAGCAATAGATAAAAAAAGCAGCTCGAAAAGATGATAAAAAAAGCAGATTTAGTAGACAAAAGGCAAATGCATGTTTTGACCGAAAATTTCAGGTTTTCATCTATCTAGTTAGGATATAAAAACCTGAATTTCTCACAAGTAGAACCTGAGCATTGCTGTGCATCACTTAGTTAAAATCTACAGAGTTTTACACTAATTTTCTTGTGAACCACATTTTAAGAAAATAGCTATATTCCTCTTTAAGTGTGGTTACTGAACTTGCAACATTATCTCTTATCTGGGGAATGCTAACCATGATAAACAACAAAATAATCAGGGCCAAATGTGAGTTTTGGCAGTTGTTTTGGATTTTCAACATTTGGTACATTAGGGACGTGCACAGATCAAAATCCTGGAGGCTCTGTAAACATTGCAGCCCAGAAGCTCATATGTATTCCAAAGCTTTTATTTTCCTTTGTGAACACAACCTGGTTGGCAGTGATTAGTGGTTGTTATGATTTCATCTAGAAACCACTAACTGCAGTTAAAAAAAAATAAAATAAATTCACATAGAGCAAAGTATGTTAACAAAAACAGTAACTGTTTAAAGTTAGCACTTCTCTTTTGCAGCTCTGACTGAAATTGTCCTCTATATACCCCTATAAATGTATGTGTGTACAAACATAGGAATAAGTGTGTGGAATCCTCAGCTGGTTGGGACCTGAGATTGCAGCATCTGAGGCATCCTACCATGGTCTGAGCCTGGCAGAGGTCTCCTGATGGGACACTGTGTGACAACAGAGCAGGTCACCAGTGAACTCCATGAAAAATTAATGTACTGAAATCAGTGGCTTTGTTTTATCCCTGTTTTGGAAAGGGTTGAAGACATCTGGACCCTACTAGAAAGAACAGGCCAGACAAAAACTGCTTTTAACACTAGAGAAAAATCACGCAGTTCTTGTCTCAAGTACATAATTTATCTGGTGTGACTTTAAAAGGCCTCTGAAACTTTTCTCCATATTGTTTAAAAAAATGAGGATTAAAGGTTGTATTGTGTTAGCAAATGGCTTCTTCTCTGACCCACCTGACCCATGACCTGTGGTGACATTTAAAATACTTTTCCAGGTAAACTGAGGCCAGCTATGACTGAGAGAAAATATTTGTTTTCTTGGGCTATGTATTGCTTGAATGATGGATGTGTGAATGGTCATATAAAAAGCAAATTCCCAAGCTGTTTTCAAAAGAGTGACTTGAAAGTTGTTAGTGATGTATTATTACACTGGGACAACCCAAGCTACGTTCTTTGTTTTCCCACATTTCTGAGCAGGGATAAGAGCCAGTTTACCTTAGATTTTTCAGGAGAAATGTGAATAACAGACCATCAGGGGTTTATGCCCTCAGCAGCACCAAGTAATGGGTTGTGTGTGCTGCTGTTCAGACATCCAGGCAGCATCTGGATCCCACTAGAAGCTTAACTCCTTTTTGACATATCTGGTAGGCTCTGTTATAAAGAGGGAAAAAAAATTGCATGTAAAAGGGTTGCATTTACACAAAGGCAGCACTGGAATTGGCTTTTTTATTATTATTATTGTCATTTGAATGCAATGAGGAGCCTAACTGATCTATAAGAAGTCAGCATTATTTTACTAAATCAGCTCTTAAATGATTGTGTCTTGCAGTATTAGGTTCATTCTTCTCTTTTTCCCTTGCCATCTCTTATGCAAGTCAATAATCTGTCCTCTGATTGTTAAAAGACTGCAAATCACTACACTTCTATTATTTACCACTCATCTGAAACTCCCACCCACTACTTACTCTCTTCTGTGTATTTAACTCACAACTACCCAGCATATATGTCAAAATAGTTTTTCACATTTTCTTTAAACAGCAGCAATTAATTGCTGTGATTCTGCACATTCCAAAAAGCCCAGAAGGTACAAACTCAGACTTACTCACATTTGCTATGTGTATGTAGCAGATTGTACTGACATCTTAGCAACACAATTAATTGGATCTATTTCTTAAGTGGGTTTTGCTATAGAAGGAATATCCGAATTAGAGGAATGCCTTCTGGTTAATACATGTGGTTCATATTTTCTGTGTTCGGTATTGCTATAATTGAAAGAATAATATTTAAGGTAATTTGATACTGATACAAGTGAAAGGGACACCTTCCTGTGCTGCTGTATGAGTGTAACTGAGGTGTTTTGAAAAAATTTACCAAACCTGTTGATCCTACTCAGATCAATATTCCACTGTGTGGGTTTTACCAGTCAAGGTTTCCAGGCTATTCAAATGCATTAATTTATCAGATAAACTTATTAATAGTGCAGGATGGGGAAATACATCTATACATTTACTGTCATTCAGCCTTTTAAATTTCACATAAGAGCACATGGTTTGTGTGTGAGCTAAATGTGCCAGCCCAGCAGCACATGCATCAGAATCCTGGAAATTGTGTGATTTTTCAGGTTCTGGGAAGGTTTTGTAGCCATTTGCTTCAATTTCCAGAAACACTGCCCGGCTCATGGAGAGCACAAACTGCAGTTGCTGAAACCACTGCCCAACTTCAGCTTTTTTCTATTTCTAATCACTGGAACGTTGTACATGGGAAAGACATTTGGATGATGAAAGGATCCTGTCTTTTGAATTGGCAGTATATTTAAACAGAAAGAAAGCAGAAAATTAGTTTTTCTCTGGTCTGTTTGTTGTGTATTTTCTAAGAGATAGTGACATTAAAGGAGTATTTGCCTGAAGGCCTCAGATGAGATCAGGGCTCCATTGTGTTCACCTCTGAAGGTGCCCACACATGAGAAATATGCAATTATTATTATTATTATTATTTTCCTCCCAAAGATAAATAGTCACACCAAAAGGGCAGGGAGCACAGACAATATATATAAAGAAGGAAAAAACATCCTGAGGAGATGGTGTCAGGATCAGGACTGGAGATTATGAGGTGGACACTCTTGGCCATCACTCCACTCTTGGTTTGCAGCTCTGCACCAGGACAATCAGCTGGAGCTCTGCTCTGAACCAGAACTGGTATCAGATTTGGGCTTTCACATTCCTTTCCTCCACCTGGGATTCACACAGTGCTCCCTCCCTCTTGCAAAATTCAGGAGCTGAGCCCTGTGTTCGTGGGCTCCCAGAAGGGACATGGTTTCTCCCAGGGTTGTGGTTTCAGTGAGAGTGTGTAGATGCTTGAGAAGGTCTCACAAGGAATGCTACAGGGCCAGGAACTAAATGGGACTGTCCCTGCTCATCTGAGCTCATGGCTGGGTGGCCCAGGTCTGCAGCCATCAGTCCTGGAAGTCCTTCGGGCCCAGGAGCCATGGACGCTGCAGGCAGGATGATTATGTGGGAGGACATTTCTCATAAAAATTGCTCATTACCAATATGTATCTGGAAAGAGACATTTTTATGGCCAACTGGCATTTTCTAGCAGTAAACTGTTCACCATAAAGGTCCTGATACACTCTGCTTGTGGGATTTAGCTTTCTTAATCAGAATGTCTTGCTCTTCTGCGTGATTCTGCAAATTACTAAACTACTGTTCCATTCTGTTTTCATAATTCCACTGTAAACATTTCCAAAAATCCTAAACAACAAAAAGCCAACAAAGCAAAACAGCCCTATGCTGCTTTCATTTAAATGTTTCTTAACCAAGCAGTCCAGTAAATAGAATCCAAAATTGTTTTGTTTTAGGAAAGCAAAATAAATCCATGAACTAAATAATCTCTCATTTTCCCTTCAATTTATTGGTATTTTAAGTGACTGGGAGAAGTCTTAAGCCTTGCGCTTTCCCTACAATGGATGGGAGTTCAACCATTTGGAGGAAATGTGTTAAGCTGATGGCAATGAATTGTACTGACATTTGCATAAAGTAATTTATGTACATGCATTTCAGGGTAAAAGTGGAGCCAAAACTTAAGAGAAATCCAAAGTGCTTATTAGAAGTTTCTGAGACACAGATATCTCTGAATACCCGGGCCATTTGTCAGTGACTTTAGTTTGTGTATTTTATTTCTATTGAGCCAGACTAAAAGAATTTGGTCTTAGCAGGGAATTTGTTTCCTAATGAAAGCATTCCAACCCTGTCACCCTACTGACCATCAGACATTAATGCCATGTTTACTTGACATTCACTATCAGTGGGGGAATATCCAATAAAATAAAAGACAGAAAGAAGACAAAAGAAATCTTCTGGCCTTTTTCTACATGTGAACTCTGCCTTCCACTCTGATATTCAAATAAAGTAACAGCGGATGTTTAAACAGAGATTGCAATCCCAAACACTCCTTGCCTGTTTGTTTAATTACATTTCTGGAAGGTTACAGCTCTCCAGCAAATCTGGGCTCTGTTTTTATAGGCTTCTTGAATTCTCTGATTACTTTGGCCCTGTAGCTTTGATTCCATTCAATTATTCGATGCAGAGCAAGCAAGTGCCAGCTTTGCTCCTCAATTCACCGGGGACAGGGTGGTGCAACAGGATTTTCCTCTCTATTTTCACATTCTCAACTTTGTGCTACAGCCCGCACAGCAGTTTTTGCACCACAATCTGATGTTTGGAAGGTGATTCTTGTCACTCAGTGCTGTGTAACACAGAGCAAGAACCTCCTGCCTTTACCTGCTCTTGAGTGGTGTGACAGGTCGAGAAAATCCCCACCAGCACCTGATCAGTCCCTTGGTATTGAATAATTCAGAGGGCTAATCTGCAGAAACAGCCAGAAGTAACATTAAAAAAAAAAAGAAAAAGAAAAAGAAAACTTAAACTCAGCAATCTTCACATTTAGATTTCAGCTAAGGACATGAAATATAAAAGGTTGCTATCACATTATATGCACACACTTCATGCTCACAACTCTATCTGTATTTCACCATAATTAGGTTCACTAGCCCTCCATATATTTTTCTTCTTTCTTCATTTTTGTGGGGCTTATCACTTTATCCTCACTCTCATCTAAAGGTTCGTACAGTTCCATGGGAAGGGAGACCCTTTAATGTCAAAAACACATATCTAGATCTTTGTAAATGGTGTATATGTTTCCTGCTGCGGTCTGAGTAAGCTTTCCCAAATAGAGTCTATTAGCATTTTAATAGCATGCTCACACTAGGAAGCCTTTTTGTTTCACTAGGCAAATATGAAAATAGTCTGTATTTGCAAAACACCGATTTGATGCCAGTTACCCATCAGATGTGATCCTCATCACATGGCAAGCCAGGCCATCATAAACATCATAACATTACATAAACATTAACAACAAATAAATAGCTACCAAATGATATACAAACCTCTGCTTACAGATCCATACTCTGACACCTCTAAATAGTTTCACAGTTTTGCACTCTGTGCTTATATTTGAATTGCAAACATTGGTAAATTTGATGTCTCAATAGTTATAATGCAATTTAACACCTCACTGTAGGAGCATATACACGTTTTCAAAAGGGGTTGATTTTTTTTCTCTGAATCTCCTGGGCAAATATTCTCCCCCAGATTGTCATACTGGTAAATATTTTATACCCATGAGACCATTTCGATTTCCCTTTCCCCACACAGGGAAAGATTGTGTTCAGTGAAAGATCACCCAGGGAATTTCCTCTCTCTGATTCCTTCTGGAAATGGATACGAAAAGGGAAATTCTTCAGTTCTGCAGATACTCTTACCCCCTTTATCAGTGTCAGGGCAGACTTTGTTTTGCCCAGACTGCCACAGCCCTGCTCTACAAGGCAGAGCTGATGAAGGGAGTGACATTTTGTATCTGAAGACAAAACAAGAAACATCACTGGCTTCGTTGCTGCAGACTTTGGTAGAAACCATAAAGGTTGCATTTGTTTCTTGAAGGTGCTTTGTTCCAGACCCATCCAATGAACAAATTCTTTTGTTTGTAGTCTGAGCAAAATAAGGAAATGTGGAAGAGCCAGAAATACCTTTTACTTCCCTGTGATCTGATGGCACAAAACCTTACACTTTATATATATTTAGAAGATGAATCAAAACTCTGTTTTCCTGTCTCTAATTTGTAAGAAAAGATACATTTTCTATAGAAAAATGCAAGTCTTGCTTTTGTACTCTGATTCCCCAAGCTCAGCTCTGCTGTAGGCTACACTCAACCTTGAATCGATAGCTGAAAGGTCCTAAAAACGATCAAAGTAACAAGTTATATTTTGCAAAAATGACAAATAACTTTGTCCTCGCAGAACATGGAAACAACTTTACAAGCAAAGCAATAAAAAAATGCATTGTTATTGCTTGAGTATATTATAACCCTCATTTGAAAAGAATCTCAGTCTGGTTTGAAATCACTCTGTGCATATGTTAGAGAAAATCTAGAAACATTTTGTTCTTTATTAATGAAGCATGAAGAAAAGGATACTGAGCATATTTTGTTAGAAGTTTCAGCTTCCTTATGTATGCTATATGTTAAGTCTTTCCTAATTAGATTTTTGTAAGTTTAAAAGCTCAAGGAGGACAAGCACACAGGACTATTTCTATAATCACATTGGTTTGGCCCCCCAGAATATTTTCTTTTGTTTGGCACACTTCATCCTAAGATAATTCTGGCAGCTGAATTGAAACAGGGGAAGAACAACTGATCTTCTCTTTATTTGTAATTATGGAAAGAATAATTTAATTGTGAGTGTTCAGGGGCTAAAAAAGGTGGCTTCTTGCTTAGCATTATGTATAAAAGTCTGATTTGAGAGGAGTGTACTCAGAGAGTGCAAATTTGGGCAGTGATGTGTGTCAGTGAAGGTGCTGGAGGAGCTTTGCTCCACCCTCCTGCAAGCCCAGAGAAGCTGTGGCTGCCCCATCCCTGGAGGTGTTCAAGGCCAGGTTGGACAGGGCTTGGAGCAACCTGGTTTAATGAGAGGTGTCCCTGTCCATGGCAGAGAGTTGGAACAAGATGGCTTTTAAGGTGCTTTTCAACCCAAAATATTTTGTGATGCTGTGATTCATAGACAAGCCCACTCTGGTGTGACTGCAGGTAGGGCTTGCCGTGCTGCTGAGTCTCCTCTTTTCTTTTCCCCACACTATCAGTTCTTCAAGATCATCTCTGTACTCCCTGTAGGGCTGGTAAGGCACTGCTGAGTCCCCTGAAAGTCCTTTGCTGAAAGTGTCCACAAGCCAAATACCGAGTGTTTGACCTGAACAGAGGAGCCTCACTCAAGAGAAAGCTGGTGGCTTTGCCTCTGAAAAAGCCAGCACATTTCTCCTGTTACTCCTAATGTTTTTGTGTGGTGTGATCCTCAAATAATGAGAGCTTTGACAGGATACAGGTCAGGCCCGGCATTATAGCCAGCAGTTATAATTTGACAAAAAGAAAACTCTGCAGTGTGGTTGTTCTAGACCCAGTTTCAAGCCTTTAGAAACATTCAGGGAGTGAAAAGCTCTAATTTAATCTGCTCAAGAAGGAGAAACTTTGCTGCTGCACAAGGACCAGGACTGTGAATTCGGTGCAGTGACAGAAATCAGAGCGTTGCACAGGCAGAATTTCCATTTTCAGGGTTTGAGGGTGAATAAATATTGGATAGCTGAGACAGGCAGGGCTCAGAAAGGAATGGCAGCACAGTGGTATCTGGGACAAGGCAGTGCCACTTGTCATCCAGCTTGAGAAGTCACAACTGAGCCAAGGGGCAGGGCAGCAGCTGTGCTGGGACCACTGGCCAAGCCCTGCTGTCCCCTCTCCCTGGGCATGGACACTTTGGAATGGCCATGTATGGTTTGTGTGCCTTTCTGTAAAACATGTAATCCCCAGAAACTTATGGCTGTGTTTATAATTCAAACTATAATGAAAAGGAAATTAAAGCCTTTCCAATTTATCAAAAGAATGAAAATTGCAGTGAGAAAGGAGGGAGGAAAAAGAGTTTTCACTCTTTTGGGATTTGAGAAAATTAGTCCTGCAGTATTTTTTTCCTGAAGAAAACGAATATTAGATATATTAACTTAATTCTTTGGTCCTTTCCTCTTCAATGTTCTAAATTCTTTGTATTTAGGCAAAAAATGCTGCTGTCCAACTCTGAAACTTTATTTCTTATTTTATAGTGTTTTAATGCATATTCTTTGTTCTGCAGAATATTTTCTCAACAAGCAAAGCAGGTTTCTTATAGATAAAAATAATTGTTCTACAATAAGCAGTAGAATGAGCACACAGTGACCTGTGTGAAAAACCTTCTCAGGTGTGATAGGCAGAGGTGTGCATGTATGTATATTTTTGCATATGAGCTACGTTTTAGCACCCTAATTAAGCAACTATTTAGTATTGGTATCTGCAAACTCTTTTCCAATTCGTTGGTTGATAAAAACTGAAAATTATTCTGTGGAGGTTCAGATCCTTGAGTGCTGAGCAATTAAATAAACAAGAGAATTTTAGGCCTGTGGGTTATAAAATTCTTTATTCCCCTTCACTGTGTGTGGTTTTAGCTCGTTCTTTCAGGCATCATTTGTTGTTTATTGTATAGAGAATATGGGAATACAACATTTGGCTCAGAAAGACTGGGATGCTGTTGCTCCTGAAGCCTCTGAGCTGCTGCCACCCCCTGCTCAGGCACCTCTGTGTGCCATGGTCCTGGGGGGCTGAAACCTGCATTTACAAGGGAATGGGAAAAGCAATTGTTATCCCCACTCAGCTGTCAACAAACAGAGACACTGACAAATTAAAGGACTGGCCCAAAAGAAATTTGTAGAAAAAATGAAGCTACAAGCTGCTTTTCCTGAAGGCAGAATTGATGTCTCTGCCACAGGGATGGTCAGCAGCCATGAGGAGCAGTATGATGTGTAAAGAATTCTTGTATTTATTTCCTCAGTGAACTGGACCTGGAGAAACCTTTCTCCTCAAGTCCCCTAATCTGCTTTATTTTGCTGTGCGGAGATGTTTGGAAGGTGAGGAGAAGTGAAGAAGGGCAGTTAAGCAGTTGCATCAGACACTGGTAGAGGTGTTAAGGGGGTCAGGAGAATTAATGATCTTAATAAAGTAACAGAAAGCCTCTTCAGGCTGAACACAAAGATGGTGACATCCTATAGCCAAACTCCAAGAGCTTTTTGTGGATGCCTTCAACATTATGACTGCTGAAGGAAATAATAGTGACTGTGGGGACCTCTAACGACAGAGGGGACATTAGTGAAGGAGAACAGGTCACAAAATCAAAAGGGTATGACCTGCTAGAGAGCTTGGCTATTTGATATGACAGTGGGGCGGCCCAAGGCAGGACAGAGCCAGGGCTGTGGGCTGGGTGTTGCTGCAGGTTCTGTCACCAAAAAGGTATTGAGCCAGATCAGCACGTCTTGGAGATAATACACCAGCCTTGATTGGGCCACTGTTTTTATGAGGTAGTTTTCAGGAAACAGGTCCCAGTTATAGGAAAGAGACGAAGAGTACCATAGAAATTTAGTGCATATAATCAAAACCTTTATTTCCTCATTTTGGAGCTCCGAATTTATGACCAGAGCTGCCAGGAGGAGGATGGGAGCTCTGTGCATGAAGTGACCTTTGCAAACCTGGTTTTGAAAGTTAAGGAAGAAATTCCCCTTTTCCACTCCTTGGAAGGAAGGAGGATGTTCTCTGATCAGCAGAATTTTGTGAAGAGGCACCCCAAACAAAAAGCACAAACTGTGGAAATACTTGCATCTGTATTTAAGAGTGTGTCACAGCGTGCCCAGGGAGGGAGCACAGGGAAGGAAGGTGGCAGTGTGTGGTGAGCGTGGGATGGCAGCTGAGCCCTGAGAGAGGGCACAGCACAGAGCCTGGGGCTCTGTGGGAGAGGCATGTGGAGAGGGGAGTGTGTGCACTGAGGGAAAGTGCACCTGCAGGAATAAAACCATCTGAATAAAGCTGTTAACTTACAAACAAATGGAATATTGAACTAACCTAAAAGTGACATAATAAAGAAACAGCCAGGGACCACAGTGGCATTCAAGTGGCTATTTTTAGGTTGTATTTACTAATTGCATAGGAGTAAGAAAAGTAGGTGTAATTACAAAGACAAATGTTCTTGGTAAGTGGAATAAGCTTTTTTCTGCCCGGTGTCTCCTTCAGAGAAACTCATACATTTATTTCTAGTGTTTTTCTAAGAGCAAAAGAGCAAGCTTACTAAATAGGTAGTAATTGGCATGAAAGGGGCAGCCAGTTAAAACTGAAAGCACTTGTACCCACTTCCCTCTTCATTATATTTTTTGTGTCATGTAGATGGCAGGAGTGCAGTAGCCTGACAATTTACTTGATTAAAAGTGACATTGTAAATATAGTCAAAGGCAATTTGTATTAGAAGCTGTTTTTGATAAGAAGGTTGTCCTCTATCGTGTTATTGGCCTTTATGAGATGAAAGACAATGGAACTCTAATTTGCATATAATTCCTCTTAGTATTTTTTAATAAGGTTTTGTGTATTATCCAACTATGGGTTTTGATTTGCACAGATGGAACAAAGTGTTGGAACATTTTCAAAAAACCTAAATGGAAGGTTTGTATTGCAGACTGGTTTCACTTTTCATTTCAGCAGCAGTCATGCTGGCAGGGAGAAGCAAAGAGGAGGTCAAAAAAATATCCATGGGCTATATAATGCCCTCGGGCCATGCTCAGGTCTCCCACTGATTTCATTGTGTGTCTCCTGGCACAGGAGTTATTGAGCCAAGACAAAGAATTTATATTGTTGTACCTAGGGCTATGTTCTTATCAAATTTGGGATTTGTTTGGGGTTTTTTTGTTTCGTTGGGTTTTTCTGTTTTGGTTATTTTCTTTTTATTTAGGAAAAAAAAGCAAACCAGAACAGGCCCCTCACCCCTCCAAAAAAATACCCAGAACATATCAACCAAATGCAAATTCACATGCATGTCTTAGAGGCTCAGCTATTCCAGCCAGCCCAGGTTCCCAGGATCATCATGAAGAACTAAATATTAGTTGTATTTCAAATACTATTATAGAGACTGAAACAAGCCATATCATTGTCTCTGGAAATGGTATTTGCGAGGCCATGCAGCAAGTGTTTTTCTGATGCTGAATTTGCTGTTTATTAGTCCAAGGACAGTTTTCCCCAACTGCCAGCACTTCTAATCAAATTGGGAAATTTGAAAATCAAGATAATGGCCCTGACATTGGTACTCATAGCTGAGAGAGGCACTGCAAAATCCCTCTCTTTCTCTTTCTGCTGTGTTGACTTGGCAGAGGTAAAAGGCATAAAACCTTCATCCCACCAGGAATATCAGATAATTCTGTTCCAGGTTTAAACTCTGGAAGTGCACAACATATGTATATATACTCAAGACTTTCAGCAGAGAAAGAACAAATCCAATTTTCCATAGCATAGCAGGTTACTTAGTCTGTAACAGTGTATTGAATTGACTCATGTTGTTTCTCCACTCCCTACAAAACCAGCCAGGAAAATGAATTCTGTACAAATCCACAACGAAAAAGGCAAGAAAAAACAACCAACAACAAAAAAAAAAGATCTATTTTTATGTTTGAATAGATAAGCAAATATAAAAAAGATGCTCAAGGAGCAAGTCTACCTAGTGAGGACTAAGACCTTTCCTGCTTTAATTACACTTCGGAAGAGGCTGGTGCTGCTCCCTTTGCTCTCTTCGTTAAGGAATGCCTGCCTCTCATGACTGGCAACATTTAGGTATGAGTTTGATAGGTCATAGGGGAATGGCAAATCCATCAAGGCTGGATTAAACCAAAACTAAGCAAATGCAGATGGCAGACTGCAAGGGGAGCAATGCCTCATGCTAACTGTGCACTTAGAATGAGGGGGGGAAATATCAGTATTACTGAACAGCTGCTGCTGGACGGCAAATACAACGTCCTGTGAGAACAGCAATGCACCTCTTCAGTGCATGATTCCAACATCACCACCTGCTCTGCTCAGGGAGCTTGAATTAAAACCTGAACAAGAAGGAAAATGACTATTTAGTACGCTCAGATTTTCAAGGCACTGAGGAAGGATAACATCCAAGTCATGTGTGTTGGGTAGAGACCAGGAAAGGGAGTCTGCTGGCAAGACAGCATTAGTTTCCTCAATTACCATCCCAGGGGAGATGCCTCCAGCCCTTTGGTTGAGAAGAGCAGTCTCAAAATGTCATTGCCCATGATTGTTAAAACAGTGATGGCTTCACAAGCCATCCCCTGAATTTCTGCCCTATTTTAATCTCAGGCTGGTTGCTGGCTACCCCTGAAATGGATATTGAAGCGCAGTAATTCCAGTGTGAGCTGCAATATATGTTGGGAAGGGTAAAAGGTGGGTTAGGAGCTTGGCTGTGGGGGAAAAAGTGAGCAGCAAGGTGATGGTGCAAAGATGGTGGTGCAAAGGAAACCAAAGATGATATTCAGGCTGCTCACACCCAGAAAACCTGGTTGACAGCAAAGAGGACAACATAGGGTGAACTGATAATGGAAGACCACTGAGGGACTGGACTAATGGCTGAGCGTGATAGCTTATTTTGGGATTGTCACAAACAAGAGCATGGAAATATTTATCAATCAATGTATTATAATTCAAAATTGTGAGAGAAGATGTTAGGCCAGCGGAAAATAACTGACCAAGTGAGGCTGGAGAAGAAGAAGAATTGCAGTGGAAGATGCTGAACGTCAGAACCCACCCAAGCAGGAGAAGTAGAAATTAAATTAGTAGGAATTGGAAGGAAAAGAGTTGGAAGGAGGTGGGGTGAGAGGAAGGTGTCAGAGACATGGGACAGACAACCAGCAGAAAAAGAGTATTTGGGAGTAAAACCAGTAAAGGACAGAATAACAGATATGGTAGGAGATTTTATCAAAAGAAGATGTACCTGTTTAGTAGAGTGATTGGGACATTATGTTAAGAAATTCCCATGGTCTTTTGCGGGTATTTGGAGAAATCTCAAAGGTACTCATGTTATATAGGAATACCTTGACAGTCTTCATGGAGGAGAAAAAAACCTCATAATCTTCAAATAATTAATCTAAAAATGAGAAGCTGGCCCAGATTTCTTAAGTATCTCCACAGCGCAGTGTACTATCTACTTTATGGAGAGCTAAAGAGGTTTATTCAAAGGTTATGAAAATTATGTTTCCTTTAAAATTATTTATATTCAAACACTCAAAAATCATTAGTCACTTTAAAAAAATCTTGGCTACTTTTTGTATACTACATTTTTCTATGAGTACTTGTGTATTATACAAAATACACAGCGTTTCTGAGCCAAGGGCTTTTGGTATAAATTGAGTGGGTTCTAAACTAAAGCAGAATTGTAAATAAATATAATTTACTGCACATCTTACACTCTCTTCCCTTCCAGCCCTTAGTCAGAAAAAACTAAAGTCCTGAGGGTTTCGTGCTCCAGAGTTTGCCAGAGCAGGACTCGAGTTCTGAATGGAAAAATTTCCTGCATTTCCACAATTCCCAGTTTGTATTTGCAGGCAATGGTACCAGGCATCTGAACCCCTGATCTTTGGGGGGCCAGAAACTTTGAAGGCAGTGAATTATTTCCTATCTGCTGGAAACCCATGCCCATTCTCACTTCATGAATCTACAGCAGACAGTGAGCTCCTTTATGGCATTTCTGTTTACTCCAGATATAATGAGGCTCTGTTGATTTTTTAAGCTCCTGTTTATGAAGCCAGAGCATAACAAGATCTTGCTTGTAAGCTTAGATCCTCCCTCTCAAAGGAGCGTGTCATCTGAACAGGAACTCTGCAAAGGGAAAAGAAGTGTTTCCCAAGTGAGTACCTGTCGAGGGGGAAGTGCCAACCCCCTCCTCAGCTCTGCAGCCTCCAGCCAAACACCCCGTGTGTGTGACACGGATATGAGGGTGGTTTGGGCTGATGGGGGGGGTGTGGTTTTTTGTTTTTTCTGTCAGGAGAACTTCCTTCCATTTTACAGGGTATGAAGTGGCACAGAGTAAATATTACCCAACAGTAGCAGATGAAATAAAATGAGAAAAATCAAGAAACACGAGCATTTATAAAACAAACCAGGGTGAACACATTACTACGTGGTGAATCTGTACCTTTAGACCTTCTCAGCTACTAAATCACCCTCTTTCTAGCATAATGAAGGTTCAGTTCTGAGAGTTAATGTACAGCTCATGCATACACCCAGATGGAAAGGCAATACGTTTTGATAACCATATGGTACAACATGAAAGATAGTCAAGTCTAAAGATTATAATAACCCAGAAATTAATTTAGTGTTGAGCTTGATCTAGATCCCACTAAAACCCAGTGTAAGCTCTTTCAATGACATTTGGGTCATGTCTTTTAGATCTTTCTGTGCTCTTTGTGTGTGACTTAAGATTATTTGTCAAAGGTCAGCATAGCTGAGCATAAATAATAGACAGCTTGAAGCATTCTCTCCCTTTAAATCCGCTTGCAAATCACCTTTTGAGATTTCAAGGGGGTTTTTACTGGTTTCTCTCCTTAAAACAATAATTAGATAATGCTCTACTCGAAGCTGTAATTTGTGCTGGCAGTAATGAACAGTTAAGTGTTCTTTCATGAATGACCAGGTGAGACTGATGTGAAAATATGGCACTTAAGATAAAGTACAGCAGATTAGAGACTGGCTATGATCCTAAGGTAGTCTGTATTCTTTGCAAGCAGGAAAATAGCACTGGTTATCTAGAAAGCAGGTAATTTTTCCTGAGGTTTTGGAATACCAGTAATTTTCAAAAGACCTTGGATCCTTTCTATGATCAAGTTATGGCAACAAAAACACAGCCCTTTAAAAACAAAAGGCAGGACCATTGTACAAATGAAAGCAATTGCCAATAAAGAGGCATTAGCTGAGTAAATATTACCACCAAGCTCCACTTAATTAAATGATTTTCTAAATGCATGCAAGTGCTTTTATAGCCACCAAATATGCAGGGGAATGCCAACTGACTTACTGGATTCTTATTTAGTATTTCCTGTTTTCTGGGCTGAAGTGTCTGAACAGAGCTGCTTTGTTGCACTTGCTTGAGCTCTGTTGAATGCCAATGCTCAGGGACCACAGTGTCAGTACCAAGCAGACATGTGAAAAGCACAGCAATCATTGAGCAAAATGTGGTTTTGCTCTCCACAAGGCCCTCAGCAACACCTTCTATGGACTTACACAGATGGAATCACTCTTTCTGTGTATGCTTTTGAGGTCAAAGCTATGGATGCCTGCCAGGTCCTCCATCTCTAACACAACAGCTCCTATTAATAGTCTGTATCTCTCTACTTAGCAGTTCCTCCTCTCCTGAGTGTTGCAGAGCAGCAGCCCTTTCCTTGAGGAGGGACATCCATATGGTTAAGCCTTGGTCCTGCCATGGCGTGTCTGGGGACCACCATTCCTGTGTTGGTTGCATTGATTGTGGCACTTCCTTTTACCTGCAATATCTCTTGGGCACAAATTGCCTCTTCATTTTTGCCTCCTGTCTGGTTTTAGCTTGTCTTGTCCTGTCTTCCCATCCTTCTCCAACCAGTGCAGCCACTTGTTCAGAAATGGCTGCCTTGGACAGAAGCCACCTTTTTGACTATGAAAGATCAATTTAAATGGATATTCATCAGGGTTTAATGGTTCTTGTTAGCTCTGTGCCAGGGGCAAGATCATCTCCTGACACCTCTCCTATGCAGAGATAAAAGGCAACAGGAGAGATCCTCTTCCAAAATGGAGCTTGCAGATTGACACAGAATCCCTGCTAATCACATCTCACCCAGCTGCACACAGACAGATTGCCACCTTCCACATATTTCCAGCATGAGGTGTTCAGAAGGTCATTGCTTATTCTTATCCTTGAATGGGATTCAAGTTATATTATGGGCATTTATTGTTCCTGAGGATTTCTAGTTTTCATTATGGATGCTTGTAATCAACCCACATGTTATCTTCTAGCTGAGCAAGTACAAGTTTGCTCAGGCTGCTTATTTCCAGAGAGCAGGCAGTGCACCTACCACCCAAAACACACAGACAAATTCATTCCCAGTAGGATCATAACCTGCAGTTCAGGGAGTCAATTTTTCTGCAGCAACGTCAGTGTTCCGTGGAGTCTCATTAATGCACATTTTAAAAATCTGCACAGATGCCTGAACAGGCAGTAGGAACCTCAGAAAACCCAACCTTTAGTTTTGTATTCAGTATGACTTGACTTTTTGTAGTAGATGATAAGGTGGTGAGACTAATTGCTGTCAGAGTTGAATTCACTGGAGTTCTGCAAAACACAGATTTGTGTGTAGTGTGCCCATGGAAACGTTCTGCTCTGTGTGCAAACGCTTGCAGATTCAAACCTTATCAAAAGTGTCACAGAACTGGTGCTCCTCTTGAACCTGTAACTTTTCAACACTAATAACTTTTTCTAATTTAAATATCCATACACTGTGTTCATGGTCCTTAGTTCTTGCCTTTCTGCATCAGGGTATGTTCAAAAGGGTGTAAGTTTAGAAAGGGTCCATAAGATTTGAGCAGCAAAATTACTTGCTTTGAAATCTCTACCCCCCACCTTCTCTGGGTTTTTTGGTACATCTTGGTAAAAGAAGTGTATGGGTATAACAGTCCTTTTTAAAAAAAATAAAAATCAGCAGTTGAAAGGGATTGCTCTGATTAGGCTCTCAAGAGTGCTCTATGTTACAAGATTGTTGGGTTTAAAACAGCAGGTGAATTTTCTGTGCCACTTAATCCCAGCAAAGTTCACATATTGCTTTCTAATCCTGAAAGAGCCTTTCTGCCTCTCAGGTCTCTGCTGTCATTCCTGCTGTTGTGATGGTGATCTAAGCATTGAGTGAGAAATCCGTAGTTCCCAACTTTGCAGGATTTGGCAGGACTGCTGGTTATATTCTTGGAAAGTTGAGTCAAGCCTTCCTTCTTTCTGAGGTGAAAACTTTGAAATTTCCTGTGATTAATGGTGGATGGTACTTTCAGTATAATCTTCAGAACTGAGAGGACGAGGGAGGACTGTCCTGGTGCAGGAGAGCCCATGAGTTGGGCAGTCCCTTCTCACAGAGGCTGTCACCAAGCAAGTCACTGTGATGGGCAGAGGGGACAGGAGAAGTCCCCAGAACATACCTGGGGCAGATCATTTGGGAAGCACAAGGGAACCTGCCCTGGGGTTTGCAGATTCCTGGGGCAGTCTCAAGGTACTCAGGAGTTTTTTACCTCCATGAGTCTCAAATAAAACCTGGGGGCTCCGTGTGGTCCTTAATTCAAAGGGAAAGCAGCGCCACAGCCTTGCAGTGTGTAACGTCCTCTAAGATGTGACAAGTGACAGGGTGCCACCGGGTGCATTGCTGTCCTGAAGGATGACAGCACTGTCCTTTACATCCAGACTGCTCCAGGGGGGTTTAATTTCTTCTGATAAATGAAAGGCATTAAGAAGCCTCTCCTGCCCTTTGAAGATACACCAAGAAATTTCACTTAGCTTAAGCACAATATAATGGAGTTGTTATTCCCAAAGATTACCCTAAAAATATGGCTTTTAAATGGTTTGAAAGTGCACTGCAGAAAAGTCATCAAAATGGCTTGGTAATAAACAGACATTTCTCATCATACACCAGAACAGAGAGGCTTCATTTCCCGATGGTTAAATAGTAGCATTAGAGATGAGCTACTCTGTGATTTTGTTTGCAGGGTAAATGAATGTCCAAATATATTTTTATTGAGGAAGAGCTATCTCACCATTACTGACAAATAAATGCAAATGTTAAAGTCATAATCTGCTTTAACCAAATAATGCAAAACAATTAAGCATTAAATTATTGATGTTATTATAAAAGGCAAACCAGCCTCTAGGCACAGGAGTTTCCATGACTTCAACAGCGAATAATGAAAACTCGGTTTTTGCCCATTTTTGTCGAGTGTATTATTAAAATGTAATTCTCTATTTTTATTTTTTTTTCTTTTGAACTTTAAAGTCTATTTAAGCAAGGCCATTGGGGAAAAGTTAATTAAATTGGGAAAGTTAGCTGGCATATTTACCATTTCAGGGGACATACTGTGTTTTCGCAGAAAGAAGTGAATTGAGTTGGCATTCAGAAGAGTAACTTATGCTAAGTCAGCCCTGAACAAACCACACAGGCAAAATCTGGTTGGTGAAAAATAGCTACATGGCTTGTGAGGCTTATGATATAAATTCATCTTTAAGACTAGTCAGTCTTTCTGTGTATTGATAAACAAGTATGAGAAGGCCACTTGGGATTGTTTCTGTGGGACAATACTTCTGCAAGGGATGTGGGGGCATCCAGTGAGGAACAGTATTTTAAGATTTATGGTACAAAGCTACAGTTTGTAGAGCTTGAGAAGGTGGGATCTGGGGCAAAGCTGATGGCAGACCATCTCGAGTTGCCTTTTCAGAAACCTGCAAACGTGCTGTTGCACATCCCATGAGCATGACCCTGCCTTTGGCAGGATCAGGCCATTGGTCCTAACTGCTGGATTTCAGACAGCATGAGGGCTCAATGCCTGGGGTAGTGGGCACAGCAATAAATCTCTCACAAGGAATAAATAACATGTTGGGAATCCTTGACAAGTTTAGTAACTGTGCCACCACCTCGATAGGGGTTTTTTTCTTGGAGACTTGTTTATTTTTTTCTTTATTTTTTTCCGTAAGTCTGCTAAATTATTTAGGGGCTAAATTTTTAAAATTAGAAGATGTGGCATTAAAAAAGTGATGAATATTTTATGAAGGGTTCTGGGATTTTGTGGTATCAAAATACATGTTGCAGCCTTGGAGACTCCAGCACAGAGCCACAAGAGCCACTCCCTCCCCTCCATCTGACCCATCACAGCTGCAGGGGAGAGCAGGGGGGTCCCTCCACCCCCAGTGCAGGAGGGACACCAGTACTGCCCCGGGAACCCAACTGCTTCACCTCACATCACTTCTCAGTGGTTTTCCTGTTTGGTGGTGATTAGGAACATAGACTTTTGTACCGGTGGAGTTCCTCCACGTTTTTGAGAATGATTTTTAGATGGCGAATGTGGGATTTGTTTTATGTACAGAACAGGAGAGGCAAGGGGCATTGCAAAAACCATTCCAGACTGCTGCCAGCACCATGGGATCAGTAAAGCTGGTGGGAAATCCAGGGCATGCTGGAGGAACAGAAGTCTGTTCAAGACCACAAGAATGGGAAGCACAGGCTGGTAGGGACAGAGTCTCAGGAGGTCTCAGTGAAGAGAGGAGTAGCAGGAATAACATCCATGAGCTTTCCTCACTGACAACCCCAGGCATCCTAGAGGAGTGTGTCTGAGCAGGCTGCTGCACACTGAGGGCTGTCTGTGCCTCAGTGCATCCCTTAGCAACCCTTCAAGTCAGACAAGATCTGCAGTAAGTACGAATGGCTGCAGCCAGGTTTTCTCCAGTGTAATTTACCTGTGTCCAAATGTATGTAGAATAAGCTCTGATGCCACTTCTTCTTATGAATTCAGCAGGTCTTGTTGACACAAATCAGAAACTCAATACAATATTCAGCAAGCACATTAAATCTCCTTCTAACACGCGGCTTGCTGAGACACTCCTCATTATTACCAGGAGTACTAGAGGCTGGAGAAATGCCAGCTGTCCCCTCTGATGGCAGCAGTGATGACAGAGGCAGAAATAATTAGCGCTCTGCTGCACCACTGGCATGGATGGTGCTGTTCTTCAAAGCTTCTCTCGCTTTAGGTGCTGTGCAGAAATCCTTGATAATTAATCAGCTCTTGGTGACACCACAACCCTAATAAATCCTCGAGAGTTGCATTTAATGTGATGTGCAGATACACAAGCCTCAGAATTGTCAGGATGGTTGTGCTGCAGATGGAGCCTGAGCTGGGGGAACAGCACAGTTCCCCGAGGTTGAAGGAGCTTGGAGGACGTACCCACACTGACAATCTGCCTTTGCGTGCAATGTCAGAGCACGTCCTTGTCCTTAAACCTCAGAAAGTAAGAGCCCTTTGGGTTTCCTACAGTCTTAGACTACAATAGTGGAGAAGAAAATATTTTATGGCAAAGAAAGCCTATTCTGATACAGCAGATTTTGAAAGGGGATAAATTTTCACTGCAGAATATACACTTTGAAACTTTTTCTTGTGAAACTTACAAAAATCTGGCTATATTTTTATTTAATTTCCTGTTCCCTTATTACATACATCTACCTTTCCTGCTTTGTTTTCAGTTCTAGGAGACCTTCAGCTCTGTACAAGGCTGAACTTAGTGGGATGCTCTGGCAAGAAATTCTGGCAATTGTCTGGAGTGCTCACTCCAGGAATAGGTCTTTAAGAAAAGAATTTGAAGATCCAACCTTAAGAAAGAACCCATTTTCCCTAAGAAAAAATGAAATACTGAAAAATTAGAAAAATGAAATGGAAGTTCTGCTCTGAAGGTCTGAGTCCAGAAAGAGGGAACAATTTCTTGCTGAGAGATGACTTCACATGTCCTAGGACAGGCAAGCTTGTAAACTCATAAGCATGGGGACAGAGAGCACCTCAAGCTCACCCAAGGATGTTTTTATGACGGCCAATTCTGTTCATGGGAAGCTCTCATTACTGAGCACAAATCAAAGCAGCATTTCATAACACCACAAAAAAATTCCCTGGACTATATCAGGAAAAGGAGCTAATTTTTTTCTGACCAAATTATGCTGCAGTCATATTCTGCACCAGCGAATAATTTATTCCTCCATTGCAATGTTGGAGATGCATCAATTTCTCCTACTGTTGGCATATACTGTAACAAAGAGAAGGAAATTATTTCAAATGTGTCCATCCTACCAACATGGATTATAATGAGAGTGGAAAGTGGGCCAACATTCGCTCTCATGGTGTCAGTAGCATAAGCCTAAGTGCCAAGCCATTTCAATTAATTATGTGCTAATAGTCTCTGAGCTGATGCAGCCTTCAGCATACTCTGTGTGTACAAGTTATTCTCATCAGTTCTATTTTTTCCTTTTGGAATAAAAATTAGCAGTAATCCTTCAATTCTGTGGAAGCCTTCTGTTGCAATCCAAAAGTCAATGCAGCATTCAGGCTTCATATGTATACTACCATTCCCTTAGGCCATTGTTAAGATGGCATTTTTAGGAAAGTTAAACACCATTAGTGTCCTGTGTCCTGCTTTGGCACCGCAGAGTCACTTCAGAGCTGTTATGGGTAAGGTTTACAACTACTTTGGGGCACCAGGCAGCAAAACCAGCAGAAGCACAATGGTAAATAGGATCCTAATAGCCAGAAAATCATAAGAAAGGTTTTTATTTTGGCAGATGCACTTTGGGGTTTTGGTTATTTGGGATTTTGGTTTGTTTTGGTTTTTTAATGTCACCTTCTTCCCTAAGGAATGTCTGTCTTGATCTCTCAGGCATAGGCTGATTGAAAGTCCCTTGTTGCAGTTAGTGGTTGCATGTCTTCTATGGACCTTTTCCACTGTGCAAACAAATGTTTTAGAAGAGCCTGGACTGCTCCGAAGAACCTTTATTATGATTAAATACAGAATTGGAGGGAAAACAAAATCTGCACATGGTGCTCTGGCCAAGTCCCTGGAATTCTCCTGTGGTAGAAAACTGTCCTGGAGGAAGGAGCTCACAATTCAAGGCTGATTTGGAGGGATTTGGGAATTTGCTCTCTGGCTTCTCTTTTAATTGTTGTTTAGCTGTAAATATTCCCTCAGCCCAGAGTGGATGGCAAATATCAAAATCAGAATAACTAAATGATAGCAAGACTAAATGAAGTTTCTATATAAGCAAAGATATTCAAAGCAATAGGCTTCAGAGCCATGCCAGGTCTTCAGGAGACTGCAGCTTAAAAATGAGAGACACTTTTCTCCTACCTTGCCAAAGCACAGATATTGTAAGACTAAACTATCTCTTCTGTTCAAGCAGAAGAGCACTGCAATATTTGGTGCATAGTAAATGTACAATAGTCATGTTTATTTTGACTATTCTCTCCCCCAATTAGTATTTATTCTGAAAAGACAGATGGTAGTGTTTTGTGCAGGTGCTGTAAGGCAATGTGTGCCATTACCCAAGATGAGATTATATTTGCTTTCTCATGCAAGATCATGTACCTGCACCCCAAGAATAAAGTCAAGCTTTTTTCTTTTGGTGGACCTACTTTTGCCCATGAAGAACACCAAAAGGACTCTGGTCAAAAATCCATGTTCCTCATCCAAGTATTTGTTCCATATAAAATGAAGTCTCTTCAATTTTAACTCACACACCTACCTCAAAGACCTCACTTTGTTCTCTGCATGCACAGCCCCCCAGCACATTTTCTCACGAGCCCATGGACTTTTCCATAGAGGAAGGAACAAAACTCTGCCAACGAGGCTGTGAGAGGCCAACGCTGCCCCACTCATCAATGGAGAACTGTAATTTCAGATAAGGCTGCTCTCTTTGCTGCTTGAAATGAAGATGAGTAGAGCAGGAGGATGACTGTGGAAGGTTCTAGTAGTAAATATCCAGGGACTACTATTCCTGTCAGAAGGGATGGATGTTTCAACAGCCAGTCAGCCAATTTCACGCTAAAATTAAAGTTGTCAGTCATCAGGTGGCCTGCTTGGTAGATAAGTGATATTACAGTCTCACATACCCAACCTTTCTCCATTGGTCAGAGTCTGATGTGGAATCCGTGCTGGCATGCCATTGACACATAAAATGTAGCAATTATTGCTAGCATTTTTATTCTCAAGGTTTTCTGGCACATTGAGTTCAGATTCCCATTTGCTTGGTTTAATACATGTAAACAATCCAATTTTTCATCAGTTCTGCTCAAGAGCTCATCAGTGACTGCATATGGGTGTAATCAACTAAGCATCGTTTACTAAATCCAAAGTTTGGTTCTTCATTTCCATCAGTTTTCACTTCTTTTTAAATTTCTAGAACAGCTCCACATTTTTAAATAGTGTTACTCAGGATTCTCATTTGTTTGTTTGTTTTACTCTTACTGATATAATTTCAGTGATTCTTTTTTTTCTGCTTGAAGTATAATTCTACTTTTTTCACATAATTTTCTTGCAAAGCCAGATGGACAAAATGGTTTCATGCCATGCTGAAACGCTCCATCTTATTTATACAAGATAAATCTTGCTGCTAAACAATTCTGAAGAACATGTTCATTATATAATATTTACTGAATTTGTCATTCAACTCATTCTTATTTCATCTTTCATCATTCTGCTGTTCTCTATACATTGGTACTGGAAAAGGGGAAAAAATTAAAAGCTGAGAAGATGATGAAGGAATCTTGTGAGATGGATGAATTTATCTACCTCTGTTTTGCCCCAGTGGTGACAAGCAGATTTATTTTCTTTTTGGTCACCCTTTTTTCCTCTTCTCCCTGAAGTATGCAGAGATCCCTTGGGGGAGGCAGAAAGCTGCTGGTGCCAGTGCTGGGAGCAGAGCACACCACCTACTGCTCTGTGTCAGGACTCTCCCCTGACTTTCTGTGCTCAGAATTTCATGTGCCTGAATGCTCCTGATGTGCAACTCTGGAAATGCACACATGGAAAAAATACATTCATTTCATTAGGAGAGTACACTGGGGGCTTGGGGAAGATGTATTTGTAGCAGGTTATCTGTGCTACATATCCACAATCTTTACTTTATTCAAGTACTGCTCTTCAAAGCAGTCTTTCAAAGGGCAGAAATTCCCACTGTGGTGCTCAAAGACGGAGGCTTCAAGGCAGAGGGAGTAAAGACCCTCCCACTGCAGTCCAGCATCTCAGCACACATCAGCATTTCTCCCTCCTTCGAGCTTGCCTAGTGCTGCCCTGTTATGCTAATTATGCTTCAGAAGACAGACTGCACTTTTCATTTAGTACAGTGGCAAAAAGCCATTAGTACAAAGACACTGGCTGCTTTTTTTACCCTTTTGCCTCTTTTGTCTTTCAAAGCTTTGCAGCTCAGCTTCTTCTATTCTTGGTGCCATCACCAATCCCAAAGACCAAGAGAAGGATGACTTGGGTTGTGTAGCTCTACCAAAGCACCAGGCTTTCTGCTCCTGCTTTCACCCCAGCCCACGTGCCCAGGGCAAGGTTGTACACCAGAACTTGTGCCGGGGCAGGAGAAGTGGTGTGGGGAAATTTCCAAGAATTTACCTCCCTGCTACAGATATTTTCACACACACCTAGATCAGCACTGTCCTTAATTGAAATCATCCTCTCCTCAGCATGCTAATCCTATCCTTCGTGGGAGTTCCTTCCCCTCCCCGTGCTTTCTGCTTGCATCTTTGCAGCTGAGTGTCACAGTTATGGGAAGTGGCATGTTGTCTTCCAGTTTTTTTCTACCTCTTTCAACCTAAATATTAAAGCTTTTCCCTGTAGGCCTTCCTATTTCTCCCATTTCCTGCATAAATGCTGTATAAAATGCTGGAATCTCTCTCATCTGGACTCAAGTGCTTTATGATGAGGATTAAGAGATATTTTACAAATTACAAATTATCTGTTCTATTGCAATGGTAAAGACTTCTGCAGTTTCACTTTTTTTTCCCCTTGCCTGTGACTGTGTCCCCACTTTTGCTAATCTTAATTTGAAATTCCGCTTTCAACAGCAGAGGATAAAAATGGAGTTACAAAATGAGCACCAGTTCCTCCTGTCCTGAAGGATCAGACTCTTCACCTTCCCTTGATCATTGTTACCTTATCTGTTTCACCATAATTCCTTGTTCAATCTTACTATTCACATGTTCTTTTTTCTGGGCTATTGTGCAGAATTGCTGCTTAAAGGTTCATTTATAGGAGCAGTCAGGAAATCATGTTCTCTCCACAACATTCAGAGTTTCCAGCTCCCAAAGGTCATCTGTAGGAAAAGTTTGTGTGAGGAAGTCCAAAAAGGTCTGGAAATGATTATCTAAACCCGTGTAAGTGGTTCATGGAGGTCACACAAGAATAGCCATCCCTGTTGCGTTTGAGATGGAGGAGGAAAGACATGCTCCAGCTCATGAGTTTCCATATTAAGCAAGAAGAGTGTTGTGTCCATTTGCAGAAGTACAAATGGAGCTTGTACTTTTCAAATTGCTCATTTTCACCAGTCGGTCCTAAGGCCCTGATTTAGCAAAGCAGTGCAGCTGAAATCCTTCTCTCCCAGCAGCCTCACCATCCCAGTTAGAGCACAATGCTAACACATGCCTTCATTTACTGGCACAATTAGAGAAAACACCCTGATCCCTTTGACTGCATCTTAAAATAACTTCAAAGGGATTTTGACATGGTGAATTTCTTGTGGGGAAACACTCCAACCTAACAGCAATGTGTTTTAAGAGTCTCATCTCAGAGAAGGGGCTGTGTTGCTGCATTATGGCCATGGTGGAGTCTTTATTGCAATGTTCTAGAGGTCAGGTTGAAAACCCCAGTTTGCCTCTCAAATCCTGCATTTTTTGAGCAGTTTGCTATTGTAGTGATTTGTTACTTGATTGTACAGATAGTTAATGTTTTATTAATGAAAAATCATACAGTTTAAAGAGCAACATGATTGAAAATCTTCTTGTAGTAAGAAACTAACATGTCATTTATACTGTTGAATGAGCTAGTCATGTAAAAATGGTAATGCAAATGTAGAAATTTAACATTCTGTTATGCTATTTCCTTCCCAGTGATTGTTTATATGCCTGTTGTCTTATACTCCAGTTATTTGTTTAGTAACTATGCATTAGTAACTGCAGTGGTAAAGGTACTTTTATGGTACCTATGGTTCCATAGACTTTTATCTATTCATACTATCTTATATCAATATGCTAAGGCATAAACTTTTTTGTCCCCCCCCCTCAATTTTTTACTATGAAAAAATGATAATTAGTCAGAAGTAATAAACAGCACAGTGGAAAGTTCTTACAAGGAAACTATGGGGGAAAAAGTGACATTAATAAAACAGAAGTTGGAATCCTTAAACACCCTGCAAATAGTTTGTTTTTACAACTGCTAAAAGGGTGGAAGAAGAGATTGAAGTCCCCAAGCTGAAGCACTGCCATAAAGAAGCAAGTGAAAAACCCTCCCTTAAACACCCTAAAAACATCATCTCAGGAGTCATAGGAATAGGTAGGATGTTGCCATGGTTGATGCCACAAATGGCTCTAAGTGTCCCTAAGCTGCAAGGCCAGAGCGAGGTGAGAACTGCTACAAGCAAAGGCTCTTCAAGTGCTCGGCACCAGGAGATGTTCTTTCAACATGGGCAGTGGTTAAACAACACCAAAGAGTGTTAACACATTAATACACTGTGGGTTTCCTCTCTGAGAGTCAAATACAGGAGTGTGAGGTGAATCCCACATAGACACGGAAAATAACCCAGAGCAGTGGTGGCTCTGGGTAATCCAATCCAAGAGCTAATTGAGCAGAACTGTGGCACTTCTGCTCTTATCAGGTGCCCAAGAAAACCTGAGCTTTGTTGTCCGCAGGTTTCCACTGTTTGTAGCCAAGCATGTGAGAAGGAGAGAGGCTGTTTACTCAATGGAGTTAAAATCTTTGATTGCTGTCACTGCTTTGTTTGATGAAAATTACAGAGAATTGTTTCCCAAGACTGTGTTAGAGCTGTGGTTTGATCATGCTGATAGTTGGTGCTTTAACAGCCATTGGTATTAGCAATTATTCGTAGTTGCTGGGATTGTTTGCAAAACTTCCCTTGCCTCACACAATTTGTTGAAAAACAAGGCTCTTCTCTGCTAGATCTCTTGACCTGAAGAGGTCTCTAGTATTTTTAAGTCTTTTAGGTACAATTTCAGATGCATAAGACAAATATAAGCAAAGAGAGGCAGTGATTTATTTGTGGCAGTTTTTTTAAAGATTAAATTCAAGTCAAGTAACTTTTTATGTACAAAATTAAACATCTTGATAGATATGAAGCAGGATTTCTTTTACTGTTTTTCAGATTATTTTCTTATTTGCAAAAGTGAGTTGACATTATAAAATTGCATCTTGACTTTGACAGAAAAACTGCCTCCTACCCAAACCTGGCTATTATCTCAATATGATGATAAGGTTTTCATGTCATTCCATTCTTTGAGAAACAACTGTCAGCTCACTTTGACTCATCACTGAGTCAAAATACCCATTTGCACAGAGCCCCAGACACAGAGGCCACGAGCTAAGCACAGTGACCCCCCCAAACTCAGTCAAGCTGTGATTTTACAACAGCAGTGACGTGCCCATGTTGGACAACAGACAATCACAGAACACTCTGCGTTGGAAGGGACTCACAAGGATCATTGAGTCCAACTCCAAAGTGAATGGCCCATACAGGGACTGAACCCACAACCCTGATGTTATTAGCACCAACTCTAATAAGACCTGTGAACTCTCTTCTGTCCCAGCCCATGGGTTTCTGAGTACCTGAGCTATGGCTTTGTCTAAGAGCTCTTGCTGTGTAATTCAAGAAATTATTTTTTTAATAAGCAAGAAATATTAAACAGGAATTTTGAGTTCTGTTATTTTAAGCAATTTTTTAAAAACCCCAGCATTTCACAAACATTTAAACTAGCATTTCTTCCCCATTCCAATTAAGAAATCAAATAACTCTCTTGAACAGGATTTTCCCAGGTCAAGTCTCAAGTGAATTCCCCTGCTTATACCTCCTCACTCCTACTGACCCTTTGCAGAGGGTGGTGCTGGGGTAGTACAGTGCTGCTTGACCTGGAAGCCACCACCACCTCCACGTCAAACCAAGCAGCCCTCTCCCAGCACACACAGCCACACTCCTGCTGCTGATGATGATGTGGTGATACCAAGGGAGCCCAACTCCACCGACCCCTGACTGTGTTTTCCAGATCTCCCTCTCTTCACCAGCACTGTCTAATTTCACTTCTGAGAAACTGGATTAAATCAAAGTTCAGTTCTTTTGCACTGAATTGCATCCAAGCAGTGCTGTCAGTTTAATTAACTCTCAGCTCGAAGCCTCTAATGAAGGTGCTCGGGAGCAGACAGTGGGAATAAACCAAATGATGGCAGAGCTGTTCCTAACAGGGCTGAGGTGTTCTCCAGAAGGGAATGATGTGCAGAGAATGTCTCTGCAACTCACTGAGCCTGTAGCCAGCTGGGCACTCCAGAGCACAGCGAGCAGGGGTATCAGCTGGGAAAGGTTATACACGTTGGGTTGGACCTGGTACAAATTGCTTTGGAGGGAAACTTCCTCTGATACAAAGAATGAGTTTTGACTGGAACACAACATAAACCTTATTTTTCAATGTTTTTAGTGAATTTTGACAGCAGAGACCCTGGGCTAACCTATTCAACTATGTCAGATATAATCTTTGAGGATTTTGAAGGAAAGATCCCTAGAGGCATTTCCAGGATAACAACAAGTCTCTCAAGTGGGCTTGTGTCTGCAGAAGAGGAACTGACTAAACCCATCTGAACTATAGGCAGTGTGATGATGAGAGTGACAGAGTGATGATGAGTCCTGGCATGGGTTGCCCAGGGAGGTTGTGGGCTTTCCATCCTTGCAAATATTCAAAAGCCATCTGGACACAGTTCTGGGCCACTTGGCTCTAGGTGACATCTTGACCAGATGACCTCCACAGGCGCCTTCCAACCCCAACCATTCTGTGGACTGCCCACTTCTGTACTGATGAGCTGTTCTATTCATTCCCCGTTTCCTGAAGTGAATCTGCTTTTAGGTGGAAAGTCTAGGAAACAAGTGACCATCATGCAGGCACATGGATGGTTTTGGGAAGCACAAAGAAATGTTGCTCCAATGGAACAGAGAAGTCTCATTCTACTTTTACCTCTCTTCTTTCTCCCCACAGGGAATCAGGGTGGTGTATCCAGCCAACTGGGTCACCTCTGCAGATGTAAAAGAGGGTGAATACTTAATCATTTTTATTTGATTCATTTTGCATCTTTTCTTCCCTCTGGCCACCTAAAATTCTATTGAGCATAAGACAGCTTCCCTGGAAATGAGTCATCCTAACCAACCCTTCTGTGAGCAGCTTTTGGGTGGCAGTGTATGGTACGTAGATAATTTACAGCATTTGCTGTTCAAGATTATAACTGGTTTTATTGGGCCTTTCAGTTTTGGGCAATACTATGATGACCTTTCTGTAGGGAAAACAAATAAATCAAATATTTACCATGATAAATCAAACCTTATGACTTTTAAAACCTTTGTTTTCTGAAAGTATTTGCTCTCTTTGCTTGAAACATATTGTTCATGCCAACACATTTCCTAAGAAGTCTGCAAAAACCCCCAAAGACAAAACAGATACAAAGGAGGAAACATATGTTTTAAAATGGGAGACTTGTTCTTCTGAAAACACTTGGATGTTTGTCTAAGTCTCCAAACATGAGCAATTTTTTCACTTTATTGAGACAGGCTTGCAGCCCAACTAGATTTGACATGAATTAGTAAGAAAGACCCTCCAAAATCTGGTGCTACAGGAGAAACAACATGTTGCTGTATGCAAAACATCAGAGGGGAATTATGCAAAGAGATTAGTCATTATCAGAGCAAAGTCTTAATTTCAAGTTCCCAGGGCTGATTTATCCTGGGCCACAGCACCAACTTCTCTTCCTGTGCATGTCCCCTTGTGCAACAGGAAAAGGCTTTTGCCTCTCTGCAACTAATGTTGGCTGAGACTTGAATCGGATTCAATCCGTGACAAATATGTGACCATCTGTTAATTGCAACAGCACAGAGCTGACCTGGGGGTGGTCCTGAAACACCAACCCAGGCTGGTGACCAGAAAGACATCACGTCCTGACTCAAGAACTGAGCTACACCTGACCTGTCAGCCGTGACTTTAATTGGCCACACTCATAACAACATTTACTTTACTGGGTGGGAGTAAGCTAAACACAGTCTGACTTCCTGCATAAACTGAGATGATTCAGGATTGCTCTGTCGCAAACCTACTGTGAACTTTCAAATATTGACTGACAGTACCCGTCTCTGGAACACAATAAAAGTTGTAATTATAAAACAGCTTGTGGTTCCACAGAAAAGTCTAAAAACTTTTCTGTGGAAAAGAGGTATATGGATGCTTGAGAAATTGAGAAATAATAAGGAAAAAAAAACCAAATTAAAGGAACCACAGGCTATGTTAGTTTTAAAAAATTCATGACTTTGAAAGATATTTGGAAATGGTCAGATTCTTAAAGCAGAGTTTACTGACTGCTAATTTGTCTTTCTGGCAGTTGGTGGTGACAAGAAGCTCATAAAGTTGTACACAATTTTAGAAAAATAAGCAAATTTAATATGTTCTGTAACTTCTATTGATTATTTCTGGGCTTGAAAACAAGCTATAAAGGAGTTAATGCAATTGCTGCAGAGGTGACTCCACTGTCTGTGCTTTGTGTCGCTGGAACCTCTCCACTGTCCCTCGAAGGGACTGAGCTGACTAATGCTTTGATTGGAAAAGCAGAGTTTCCCACCTGTATTGCCTCCCACTTCAGTTTAACTCCCATAAGCTGGTCAGGGAATTCTCTTTTGCCTCATGATCCTGGTGGATGGCAGGTTTGGGGCTTTGTGTTTTCTTTTCTCCCGGCTCTGTCTGACACAGGGAGCAGCCTGGGATCCACAGGCATGGATGGCACGGGGGCATCTGTGGGCACTCAGCCCCACACAGGGAAGGGCAAAGCAAAACAAGGGGTGTTCAACAGCCTGGGCCATGGAAAAAATAATTCATTAAGGAGTGGGAAAGAAAAAGAAAATAATTTGGCTCTCTGAATCCCCCTCAGCAGGTTGGAAGGGGTTTCCTGTGGGCACAGACATGCTGCTTGTTGGGAAAGGGCTGTGTTCTATGGAGCAGAGACCTTGCCCCTGCCTGCTGGGAGTGGGGCACACTGGGGCAAGAGTGGCTGCAGAGAGAAAAAAGAAAGAAAGTCAAATATAGAAAAACAAAACTGGGAAAGAAAGCTCAGAGAGGGAGAAATGATGGCAGCACTGTGAGGAGCCAGAGACCCAAAGACATCCAAGCAGAAGGGGATCTGATAACACACAAGGTGGTTAAAAGCAGTGTCTTTGCACTCTGTCCTGGGTTCTCTAATGGGTGTATGTGAAACCTGCAGCTCCACAGCTGGTGTTTGGGGCTGTCAGCCCAAGGAGCTTTCACTTCCCATTCATTACTGCCTAAGTGAGCTGCTGGGAAACCACGGAGCACAAAGCAATGCCACTCATGCTGCTGTCACTCCTATTTTCTGCTCCATGAGCCACAAAGGAGTGGAGCAATGCAAGAGGAGAAGAGGGGAACCAGGCTGCCTGGGCACCTCATCACAGCTGAGATTTACCCTCCTCTAAGGCAGCTGATGGAAGAGGTTACAGCTGCCTTGCTCTGCATCAGTACTGTTTGGATTTGGAGAATTCACTGTTTGGGGCTTGTTATTGAGTAGCAAAAAAAAAATCTTTTTTCTTTTTTTTCTGCTGTGCTGTACAAGCCCTTCTGATGAAAGGTGCAGGGCTGGCAGGCCTGAACAGGGAGAGCCTTCCTGCACAGACTCCCCATGGCTCTGGGCTGGCAAATACCTTTCTCGCCTGCATTGTTGCAATGGGCCGTTTTGCCTGGTTTGGGGGAAACAGCAAGAGAATTATCTCCCCTGACTAAATGAATAATTAGATCTATTTCAGTATTTATAAGAGATTGCTAAGCACTATAATTTCCAGAGAGCCAGGAGAGCCAGCTTGGGGTGATGCCACAAGTGGGTAGGAGCGAGGAGCCTGACTCAGGGCTGTACCAGGGACTTTCTCAGCCTTCTTAAGGGCAGCAAATCAGGCTTTTAAATGTTGTTCTGACTGCTCAAAGCTCAAGCCCAGCCTAAGGTCCTCAATTTGCATCTTGTTTCTCCAAAAACATCTTGTTTTCTGAATCTGCCCTTTAGCCCATCACTGTGTTCTGCCTGCGTTTGTCAGGCAGCCTGGGGGAGAGCAGAGCAGCTGCTGCCAGCTGTGCAGTGCAGGATTAGGACCTCATTTCTTCTAGAAATTGTTCTTTGTTTTCTACCTCTAAATTAGGAGTCCCAGCACCTTCCTGCTTCAGGGATGTGCTGTAAACTGAGGGCTGGTATAGGCTGTGAAGTGTGAAGGTGCATAAGGTAAGAGAGATATACCAGTGCATTTGGGTTTATTTGTTACAGACTCCGCTCTGTGTATTGCTGGAGAATGAGCTATGGCACAAAAAAAAATCATTTAATAATATTTCTGTGGCAATTACTGTGCATTTCTTGGTTTGATGCTGCTTTCTCTTGGCCTGACACTTCAGAGGTTTTTTGTGGCAGCACTGGGCCCTTGGTCCCACTTGTGAGACCGAGCCATGACTGTGCTTACAGACTTGTTGATGCCATATGACCTACAGGGCTCGATTTTGAAGAGGCTTTATTGATTTGTCACTTAGGAGAGAAGTGATAAGCCATCCTTCTTGCCAGTCGAGATCTTCCTGTCCCTGTAGCCTCAGCACAGCCTCTGCTGCAGCCACGGCTCCTGCCTAGAGGCGAAAGTTGAACGTCTTTTTGGAGAAGAGTCTCAGGGTTTCCAGGCCAAATCCCTCAGCTCTTTTCAACAGGCAGTGAAAACAATATGTGAGCTCCTTAGGTCTGGGATTTATTTTGTTACTTGTCTGTGACTCTGGGCACAAGAGGACCTCGATCTGCACTGAGGGTCCCAATGCATCACCCAAATAACCAAGGGACCAGGGGCTGTAGGGCTCACCCAGGGGCCAGCAGAGTCATGCCTAAAGGTCAGCTTGACTGCCCCTACACTGCTCCTGACTGTTGTTCCTCTTATCTGTCCTCAGAAACACCCCACGCTGGTGGCCCCCTCAGCCAGGCAATGGCACTCAGTTCCAGGTGCAGGAACACTGACCAAACTCAGCAGCTTTTCCATATCAGAGCCTGCTTCACCATGAGTGAAGTGTCTGATGGGAAGGTATGTCCTTATGATGTATTTCTTGGGTGTTGCCAAAGGGAAAAAAGCTTAAGTTAAAGCAAGAGGTTGTCTTTTCTTTT
>WBMV01000295.1:585310-724929 GCA_013396655.1 Campylorhamphus procurvoides | reverse complement strand
TTTTTTTTTTTTTTGCACAAAAACCATTTGAGGCAAATTTGTGAAACAGTTTCACACAAGAAAGCTGGTCAAAACTTGGAAAAGAAAACAAACTAATTTAGTCCATCTTTCTTTTCCAGTCCAATACACCCCACTTTTAAATGTGTCCATTATATTTTTATTATTTTTTTTCAGATCAAACAAACCAAAAGTGCTTCAGCTTGAGGCTGAGTGAGAAATCTTTGATTAGCCCCAAATGATGGTATTTTGTTGTTCACTGTTTCATTTTCCTGAGGCCAGCAACGCAATCATTTGGCATCAATCAAAAAAAAAAATGTTTTCAATTCTTTGGTCATTTGTGGTCTGATAGATCCTCCCTGCTTTCCTGCCAGTTTGGTCTGTCACACTGTGGGACCTCCACATTTTCAGGGTTTGTGCCTTCAAGGTTACAACTGCTCAGGGATTAGAGAAGCCAGCCTTTCTGAATGCCTGGGGCATTCCCTCTGTCCTGTCTGATTCCAACACCCAGTTTGTTCTGACCATAGCTCCCCCTACCCCCTCATCCAGGAAGGAATCTCACCCCCAAAACAATAAGAATATTTCACTTTCCATTGCTGCAGGGTGTAGTAACTTTTAACAAAAAAAAAGAAAAATCACTTCTGAGAAGGAATTTATTCCATTGTTATCTAGAATAGTAGTAGTAAAAGTAATAATTATGAAAACAAATATTAATAGCCAGACAGGGCCAGTGCTAGGGGCAGGCAAAATCACTGCGACTGCTGGGAGCAGCAAAATAGCTGTGACCCAGCTCTTTTCTGTCCTGGTTAGCAGATGCCTCCTTTGCCTGTGGAACAGCCCTGGGAAGCTCATGCTGCTCCTTCAGAGAGAAAGGCTGAGGGGCACCAGTGGCTGCCAGAAGTAAGATCCCTCTCACCTTAGGCAGATCAGAAATTGTTGTGGCTCCTTGCCCGTGAAGCCTTGAGCTGCTTCCCCTTGTGCAGTGTTTTGCACACAGGAGTTTTATAAACTCCCATGATAATCCTTAAATCTGAGAACAATGAAGCAGAGCACGCCTCAGGCTTATGTCTCAGAGCACTTTGCAAATATACTGGGTTTTTTAATAATTCCCTTTAACACAGGAAGTCAGGTAAAGGGAGGGTTATTTGGCTGATCCAAATAATACCAGGCCAGTGGCAAAGCTGACTGCAACATTAGTCTTCATTTATAGAGCCATGAGAGCATCCATGAGTCAGTAGCAGTGTACATTTTCCCATCCTATAGATAAGAAACAGGGTAGTCCATCAAAGTGTTTCTTTATTTGTAACGCAAACTAGAGGCATTACTTATTTTGGGGTGTTGTTTTCAGGGAGGGGGGCAAGGAGAAGAGTTCATTTATAATACATCATGTAAATGCTAATGTGGTCAGTGCAGAAGTAACTGGTCACCGCTCACCTACCTCAGAGTGCAACCTAAAGCAGGAATAAAGTGTTACGTGGTGGGGCAGAAGGGGAAGGGAGTTGTGCCATTAAATGCAGTGTGGGATGTATAAGGATTTTTCTTTTTCCTCCTTCCTTCCCAACACAACAAAATCTCAGGAGATGTCAGACATGGGCAGGACAAACAGCTGATCTCTATTTGCATTTTGGACGTGCTTCTCACTGGGTGGGTTTTCCAAAATATGTCTATAATTGCAAAGGAACACAAGTGCAGAAAGCTCCTGGGAGCACAGCTAAACCACTTCCCTCAGCTGGATTGACTTAACAAGATCAAATACATGTGAACAGGATGAGAAGTCACAGGTTTAAACTGCTGCTCAGGAAATTCAGGTTAAACATTAGGAAAAACTTTCTAACAGTGAGAACAGTTGAATATTAATAGAAATTGCTGTGGGAGGTTGTGTACCCAGTGCCACTGGAGGCTGTTAAGAACAGGTTAGAAAAACATCTGTCAGGAATGATGTAGGCAGAGTTGGTCCTCACTTGGGAAGGAGTATGAATTAACGACCCCCCAAGTTCCCTTTCAGCCCAATTTTCTCTGCTTCTGCAACGTCGCATAGTAGCAGTTGACAGATAAATTATAATATTACAATTTATTTTTCTTTTCTAAAGCAGATATTTTGAGTTCTCTCCACAGTATAGTATGAATACAGGTTTCAGTCAGGAAAGGTCCATAAGCAAACAAAGCTCAGAATTATTAAACAGGCAAGCAAGAGCAGAACAAATTTTTTTATTTTTTTTAAGGGAATGAACTTTCAACAGGGAAAAAGAGAAAAATAAGACCCCAAAGAAGATGCATTAACTTGGGGATAATCACTGCTGTATTAAGAAAATAAATCTGGAGTGTATCAAAAGTTCATATCTTTGGGGAGAAAATAGAGGGAAAGAGGAGAAAGAAAAGCCCAGATATCATTAGAACAAAACCCTAGAAGAGGAAAAAGTCCTAAACAAATTAAATTATACATCTAACAAGCACAAACAGACATCTACTTTCAAAAGAGATTTAACCCAATTCTTCAAAGAAACAAAACCCAGCAGTAATTAGTAAGTGCTTTTATCTCTTCTGGATTAGAGTATCCAATAAAGCTGAATTCCTAGAGGTGATGTTCCTCCTCCCTAAAATATGAATCATTAGAAGATGTTGTGCGAGGCTTTTGCTGCTTCAGCCCAATAGGATGCCACTGAAGTTGGGCGGCTTGGGCTGTGCTCATTCTGCATATCAAAAAATCAGCTTTGGCCAGACCTCGAATGCAAAGATGAGAAAAAGAAACTTGGGAAACTGGGACTTCTCCTTTGATGTTCTACGAGTTATGGATCAGACCTTAAAATCCTGCTGGTCTCCAGGGTTTTGACACAATACTGAAGTTTCGTAACTTCTTCAGGAGAATGAATCGGGAGTGTAATGTGGGAAGGAAGTATGGTAAGATAAAATTTCTGCTTCTTTGCTTGGCCACATAAAATGAAAGCAGTCTCTTGCTTCCAAAGTGCTCTGGCCAGCACAGGTAATACTGGGTGGCAGCAGAGTGCAGGCCTGTATTTCAGACCACTTGAAAACCCAAGTTCAGCACCCTCAGGTAGAGGAGGATGCAGATCCCTCCCAAACCCCCCAGGCCTGGGGAAAGCTCTTATTTGCTTTTTGTGGAAATTTCTTGCCAGGACTAACCCACAGGTGAGTTCTGCTTGCCACTCAGTAGCTCTTATTTTGACATGAATAAATGCAATATAAATCCCGGACAGAAAACTTGTCACCTCACACCCATATGCACTCACACAAGTATGTACATGTGTATTTGACCTTTTTTGTGCCTTTGAAGTATCCAGAGCACCCCCTGAACCTGTAAGTGAACGGGAGGCTGGTGGTCCAAGAGGGATTTGCCCCCAGGTGTGACCATGGTTTTGCCATGCAGTGACAGGCAGTGAGGGTGTGAAAACTCAGCTTGTGCTGTCTGCTGTCCTTCCAAAAAGGAACAGAAAAATGAATCATCACAGAAATACAGGTCGGGGTGGAAAAATACAGCTCAGGAATGTTTTCAAACTGCTTCGGAAAAAATGAAGATCAATTCCTGTGCCGCTGCCTTTTGACTTTTCAGCCAAGAGACGTGATAGTGGTAGCCCAAAATCTGCATGCTGAGCTGGGTGGATGATAAGCACCCAGATACAGTGGCAGAGGTTGCCAGGAATTTTCTCCAGCCAATTCCTTTACCCAAACATGCTCATCACTCTTCCATGGATTTAGACATTTCCCAGTGGGTAGCTTCTTTCCCTTTTGTTCCCATGCTTCAAGAGACAAAGTTAATCTGTCTCAGCAGAGGTGCCCAGGCTCTGGGCTGTCAGCAGGGTTCACATCGATGCCATTAATCATCTGGTAGTTGCTGTTCTTTAATTTCCTTTTGCTAACTCGTGTTCCCAGCTGTCCTCTGCTTTGGGGCAGAGATCTCTCTGACTGACCTGTATGGGCAGCACTAAGAGGCCGCTTCAGACTGGGCATGGGAGGGGAGACCTGCCAGTCCTGTGATGGCTTTAGCTGTGCCTGAGACAGGGGGCAGCTCCAGCCACCACAAACTTAGCAATAAATCAGTTTTTGCATTCCTGGAGCCTCTGCAGCCCAGGACCTTTTAATCTCCATTTCAGAACTGAACACTTGTCACTTGGCCACACTTGCAGGCAGGTACCCTTTGCTGCTGTGCCTGTTGCAGCCTCCTGTGCCACCAGCTGGGTAGCTCAGAGTTCCTGCAACGCCAAAGAATATCCTCACCTTTCCAGCTTTTTTCCTTGCAAAAACATATCATGTAAAAGTTAGGGTTTGGGGTTTGTTTTTCCAAACACATATCTGAGAAAGAAGAATGTCTCTTTCATCACCACAGTTATCAAACAGAAGACACACAATTGTTCCGTGTTCCCTATACAAATCTTTCTTTTTTTCTATTTCTACTTCTAATATATTTTTCCTTATTATTGAGATAAATTCTTGAGATTAAATGAGCTGAAGTCATCTTGGATAAGCTTATTAGCTTTATTAATACTGAGATAAGATCCTGTCACTAATAACAGGTGTAATTATTAGTAATATTGTCATTTATATGTTTATATACTGTTTTGTGTGCACAGTTCTTTACAAGCAGGTAAAAATTATTGTAATTTTATTGTAACCACCTGCTCCTTTGTCTCCTTCTCTGTCTCTTTTCAGAAGGTTTGGCTACATCAAGCAGAGCCACAGGTGACAGCAACCTGAGGAAAGGTGGGGTGAGGATGTCCTGATGACAATCTGAGCAGCTAAACAGGAAGCAGAAGTAAAAAATCACCACAGCACATGTAAAAATAATGCTCTCTGTGTATCACAGGTAAGTCTAAACGGAGGCAGCTTCCAGCCAGAGTAGCCCATATACATCAAAGTTATGTTTTTCATTGTCACGAAGTGTTGAGCCATCATTAGGGTTCATTCCATGCCCTGGGTTCGCTATGGAGGCAGCCGGGACAACCACAGCACTTGGTCCTGCAATTACAGTGTCTGGTGTGGAGTGGTTGTCTCAAGTGCCAGGGTTTTTTTAATTACTTATTTATATTTCTACTTTATTTAAGCATTGTGGTATCTCTCTGATACATTTATCGACCAAAGTGGCACTACCTTTGCAACAAGAAAATCAAGTCTCATTTAACTTTGTCTGAAAAGTAAAATTGGTAAATCAAAAATGTGTCCAGTGTAGAGGCCATGAAGGCGAAGGCAGAGTGCTGAGGTTTAGTGGTAGGATGTGTCTGTTGTAGCTACTTTAACTGCACTTCAAAAGTAAAAAAGAGAGAGCCTAAAAATAGATTGCTAAAAGCCTCTTCTTATTCCAAGGCCAACTCCAGAGAGGCAGGCACTTTACTCAGACCCAGCCAAAGGGAGTGCCATGTTTCTGAACTGTACCAGAAGCTCTCTTGTTCTGAGTCCAAAACGGACCTCAGAAGCTCAGACCAGGCTGGCTGAGCCTTCCCAAGTCCAGCATTTCTGTGACCCAAGCCCTGGTGAGTGGTCAGCTTGCTGAGCAGTGGGATGCTGAGCAGTGGGACCAGGTGCTGCCTCTCTTTGCCACATTCCCACAGTGTTCTCTCAGCTGCAGAAGGCAGCATGCCCAGCTCTGCTGCAGCAGAGGTAACGCTCAGGGGCTGCTGTTGCTGCTCTCCCCTAATTACCAGAAACATTGCTCTAAGAAGTTACAACTTCCTGGAATGATGTGAAAAACGAACTGTTTAGAGCACAAGTGAATAATAGGTAATTGCAGGCTGGAGCATCTTTAATCACTTTCAATTTTAAGCACATTTCTGAAGAGCGTGGCTCATTATTACCTGGCAGATCTTGATGGAGTACATTTCTCACAGCCTAGATCACAAATGAAAAAAGAATTTTGCATACAGGGTGTACTGGTTGGCAATTACAGCACAGCTTTACTCCCTGCTCCACTGTGAGCTTTCCTGTGACTGTGGAAAAGTCATGGAGACATTCGTGTGTGGAGGGATTATGGTGCTGCAGAGCCTACCATTTTAGACCACCTGAACTCCAGGTCCTGTGAAAGCTGATCCATAAGGCATATAAATTTGGAATAAGAAAAAGTGGCCCACAAGAGGCTGTGTGGGGACACAGAATTAGGTATGTTAGCCAGCAGAAAAGGTGACACATCAGCTTCATCACTGCCCAGAGAAAGGTGCTGAACTTCTGAGACCTCCAGCCAAGAGCCCACTGAGTCCAGTTAGTTCAGATCTGCACTTCCTGCAGTAAAAATCCGGATCTAGAAATGTCTTCTCATGGACCTAGGAAAATACATTGAAACTGGGAGCTCAACTCTAGCTTTCCAGTGGTGCATATGTACACATTTGGTAGAAAAAAGAGTAAAATGGACATATTCTTTTCACTTTCTACCCACACAGCATGTTTTGGCCCTTATCTTCTCCCATCCACTGGCTGCTCTTCCTCACCCAGCACAACCACTGGCCAGCATGTTTTCAGCCAAGGTGATATTTCTGCCTGGTACTTTGAAAGCAAAGGAATGACACCACCTCGCCGGAGTGGAGAGAAGAGATGAAGTCACACTGCACACTCAGGCAGATGTCATCCTGCTTCAGTGCATTTCCCTGAGAGTTATGTCTTGAGCAGCAGGACATGCATCCTGCTATCCAACTGGCCTAAAATGTCTGAAAGTGTGTTATAATCCCCATTCTTGCTGTTCATCTGCAAGTGCCCTAAATTCATTACCAGTGTGTTGATGGAAACTGTTTTCCTCTCACTTAAATATTTACAAATGCATTTTCCTACTGTATGCTCAAGACATTTCTTACCAGCAAATGGAGTCCTCTTCCCCCTCCTTTTGTGGCAGGGGAAGCCTGGAGAGGCAGGACTGATCCTCTGCCCTTAGCAGTGCACAGGGATGTGCATCTCACCCCCCCATATCCTACACCTCCAGGCATTATATACTGCAGTGACCTTTTGGGGAGCAAAGGGAGGGACAGGAGCCCAAGAACTGGACAAATTGTTTTTAAATAGGATTTATGCTTCTGGAGTAGGGAAGGACGGCATTTAAAGGACTCCCTGCACCATCAGGAGCCTGGCCATATATATGATTGGCATTTGAACTGCTAATGAGACCATTTCTATTATAATGAGCTCATTACTATTTTTATTGCTATTGTATTTTGCATGTTTCACAAATCGGGGAGGGAGCTGCTTTTTATTTCCACTTTCTACCTTGGAAACTCTCAGGGTGATGCCAGTGGCTGCATAACGCAGATGAATGAATTAACCCCTGTGGAGAGACTGAGTGGGGGTGGCTGCTCTTAACTGGTCACAGGGGGCTGGGACTGAAAGGAGAGGATTTGAGTCGTGGCTGGAAACTAATTCAGTAAGGAGTCCCCATGCTGTTCTGAAACCCTGTGACAAGACATTTTTATGAATGTATCTCCTATGCAGGAATGCCTGCACAAAATTAGTCTGTTCCTAAGAGGATACTTGGCATATAGATTATGCTCTTTGTCAACAGTTTCTTCCAAATATTGATTGGGATCAGACTTTGTTTCTCTGCCTTTTTGCAGTATTCTGCTTTAATAAATTTTGGATATGATAAGACAAAGAAGTTTTGGCTTTGCAGCAATGTTCAAGTTTCCAGTGTTGCTCAACTAGTCTGATTCACATCCCTTGAGATCCTCCTTTCCTTTTTTGAGTTCCAAACACATGTGCAGTAGGACAGACCCCAGAGACAGCTTTTGCTGGCTTCCAGTGATCCCATTGGCTTGGTTTGCTTTGGCTTCAGCTCCTTGCCATTACCAATTCCAGTTGGCTTCTCAGTAGCCAGTCCCTCAGCTTCAGCTTTCAGTGAATAGCCAACACCCTGCACATAATCCTCTGCTAACTTGCAGGCTGCTTGGCTTCAACAGTGCACCACGAGATGCAATTCAGAGAGGGGACTAAAAGGGGCAACTCCACCACTACCCTGTGGAAGCTTCCAGAAACCTCTGGAGTGAAAATTAATCATCTCTGCAAATCAGCTGCTAAAAAATCATATTGCTCTATCATATGGCTGCCACTAAAAGGTGTAACCACGCCAGTTTCTGATGGAGCAGAGAAGACAAAAGGATGCATCACTGTGGAGGTGGTTGAGCCTTGCTCTGAGCTCCTGCTAAAGACTTGAATTCCATTGATTTGACTAAGAGAGGACCGAGCTGTGGGTTTGTATCACCTTGGATGTTATTTACTGTAGGACCAGCATGGTTTAACCTCACCAGACAGGTGAGAGGTATCCAGTGTGGAAATGGCTATTTGCCAGACTGCATTCTTTATCTAAATAACATACCTTTGCCTTTGGCCAGTAGGGAGGAAGAAAACTGTGCCTGGATCTGACTCCAGGAAAGGATTTTTCCATGCAGGGTGCCTCCAGACCCAATATTTTCTTGCCTATACAATTCAGACATATTCTGCAGTCATGTGTGAAGTCCAAGAATTGCTAAGAAAATTAAATGCCACCAAAGAACACTAATGTGAAAAAAAGTTGTGCGAGTACATCTGCTTGTTGTTGGAGCTACCAAGCTGCATTTTGAATTTCAGGTTTGTTATTTGGTTAGTTTGACGTTGTAGCTCTCTGACAAGCTCCTTCTGTCTCCCCCATTTCCTCCGTGTCCTCTGGCTGCTGAGACATCATCACTCTTTCAAGCCCAGGGTTAGTGCTGGCCTGTTTTTAATACTCTGTAGACTTTGGTGGCATCTGGCAGTAGTACTGCCAGCTGTTGCAGAGAAGATAAAGAAGAAAGGAAGACATCAACATTTAAAAAAATAATAAAACCAGGCAACTGGGTGTGTTCAAAGGCTCAGTTTCACAAATTTAAATTGAAGAAAAATTTGGATAAAAAACTTCTGTGTCTTTTAAATGAACCTTCTCCTACCTTGCTTGAATAGCTCACCAAGGGCAGAGGAGATAGAAATAATAAATATGTAGAGAGACAAGAAACACACTGCATCTCCTTCAGGAGTTCAGCAATTACTTAATTGAAACTAAAGCCTGTTTTTCTCAGCATCTTAGAAATGTCTCTGTGTCAGTTTTATTTTGTGAGCTTTGTGCTACACTGATATTTAACAACATGTGGAGTGAAATAGGAGAATGAACAAAAATTTTGCTTCTGGCAAGATTATCTACAATATCTGCCTTTTGCTGGATGTAACAAGTGCCTTTTCTGCAGGTGTTTGTAGGTGCTTTGGGGTTTGAGACAAACTGCTGTGTGATTTGAGATCCTGCTGCACAAACCAGCAGGACTCAGCTGAGACTGGTTCCTTCCTTAGGAAATTGTAAGAAAGGAAAGGAAAGAGAGGCAAGCAAAGTGGCACCCTTTAAACTGGTCCCATACAACCATAATCCCAAGGGAATTCCCTAAAAAGTGCTGCAAATCATCATCCATCAGTCTTTCCTTTGTGGAGCTCCTACAAGCTTCAAAAAGGAGCCTTTCAGCTACTCTCAAAATCCATCTTTTTTCCCTGACTCTGATACTCTTGGCGAGTTCCCATCAACTCCCTAGTCCCTTGCCAGTGCTGGATACCACAGTCACTGTACAATATTCATACAACTTATTTCTCACTACAGATTGATAACAGCTATAATACAGAAAATGCAAAAAGAAGCTTTTCCAGGCTGTTTTGTTGTTTTTGTTTTTATAGTCTGCAAGTTTTTACATGCAATTGCTATCCTGAAAACCTTGGTGTGTGATCCCAGAATCTTGAAGGATGGGGTAAAAATGTAAAGTACATCTTTTGCAAGCCACAAGAGGGTTTTGGCAAAGGACATGTCAAAAAAGAAACCAGTATGGGAAAAATCTCATATTAGTGGATACTGGCTAAATCTTCCTTTCCACTATTTCTTCGTACATTTATTATAGTTGTTACCAAAACTCCCTCAGTTATCCAGTCCCTGGGGTTCAATACATCTCACATTGTAGCTTATCTGAAATGCTTGCATCATACAGGACACAAGAGGGATGCTGGGGATTAAAGTGGCAGGGTGGCCAGCATATAAAACAGTCAAGAATTCCAATAACTGGATGACAGAATAACTTATTTTTAGAACATGATTGACAGGTGATGATTGAGTAGTGCTGTGCCCAGTTAGCTCTTGTGGACCCAGTAAAACAATAGTGGAGACACTGAAAAATTGGTGTCATTGCTGACTGAAGACAATATTCTGGTCCTGTATGGCATTTCTGACATTCAGTGATCCAAGTGTCATCTTTTGCTCAGTTTTTTCATGGCTCATTTCTCTTTTCTCTGGTTTTTTTGCCTCTCAGCTCATGACAGAAGGAGGATAAAATGTCACCCCAGGATACTTCTGTAACAGCCTCTATTGTGCTTTTCTTTTCCCTTTGAAAGAATGAAAAGTTAACAGAACTAAGGTATTACTCCATAACTGCAGTAAGAACTATCCCAAGGACCAGGCTAAGCACCAATTGTCAGAGGACATGGATTCTAAACACTCCTTGGGAAGATGAGGGCAAAAGATGAAGTCAAACAAAGTTGGTAAGAACAACCATATCTGTGCAAAGCCAGTGCCCCTGGATTTTTCATCATTTATTTTCTGTCACTGTCCGTGAGGGAATGCCTTGTTTTCCCCATTCCTCTGGATTACAGTTGTGACTCAGCTGTCATATCAGCTTGCAACTGGGGCAGTAAAAAATCGCTGTGCATTAAAGCTTATTTGCCTTGACCTGATGTCCCATTATTATGATGAGGACTTACAGCTTTCATTCATGACTCAGGCCAGATTAATTACTGCAATTTTAAGAGGAGCAGTAACATAAGTTATGGTCCTGGTTTCCTTGTTTGTTCCTTTCCTGCAGGTCCTCAGCAATGAAGAGATGCTGTAGTGCAGCAACTCTCTGCATTACTCTACCACCTATGCTGAAACAGAACAAAAAAGATAAAAGTCTTCTGTAAACTTCTGGCCTTGTATCAACCAGTTTATGTGCTATCTGAAGGACATTCAGAAGCAAATTGCCCTGGAAGAGTTCTTTTGGATTTTCTATTTGTGTGACGTAAGGTGGTGTGAATTTGAATTCATACCAATGATCTCAGCAGGTTTGCCATAGGTAATTATGTGCAGATAGAGAATGTCTTCCTCTAGAACATGTCTTTAGATGGTCTGCAGACAAAATTGAAGTTTACCCCTTGCAGGTGAGTTTTTTGAACATGGCCCTATGCATATGGGTTCTACATTTTGCTTGCTTAATTCAGCTATCAAAATCAAACACGTCCTGAGTTCCCCCAGACAGAACCACCACTACAAATTGACTCACCAGCAATATTAAGTCACAATGTTGAATCTCCTAGCGAGTCGACTGTGCTGTTTAATTAGGGTGCCTTTCCAAATCACCTTCAATAGCATCATTGTAACATATGGGTTGACATTTAGCCATACGATCCAAACACAGAAACAAAGCACATCACTGATTTTCTGAACACACAGAGAACCACAGCACACAGGCAGCGTGCTCAGATAGGAAGACGGGTCCTGTTTTGTAGGAACAGAGTATCTATTTATTTTTTATATAATGTATAGATTTATAATGAACAGCAGTTTTACTGCTGGAGAGAGATGTTCAAAGTTTAAAATTCCCATGCATTGCTCACTAATCTGCTTGGCTGGGGCTGTCCTGGGAAATGCAACGCTGACTCTGCACTGAGCTCCAAAGCACTGAAGGAAGGACAGACACATGGCAAAGGTTTTACTTTGGGTGAGCCTTTTCTAAAATATGCAGTTTCCTTGTGCTTGGAGTTTCAGCTGAATCAGGGCTGCTGGGCTGCACCCACCCATTGCCCTTCCCTGTGATCATGGCAGACCAAAGCCTACAAACCTCTGCACAGTCTGCACTGACTTGTGAACACACCTTGAAAATGGTCAGTTTGTTCAACAAGGAAAAAATAACACTCAAGCAGAATATTTTCTTTCCTTATTTTTTCCTGCCATGACACACACTGGGCAAGTTTTTCCTCCTTCCATTCCTTGGCCCCAGGAATCCTGTAGTCATCAACAGATGCAGGTCTTAACTTCACGTTTTAGTTCATTACCCTTCCCCTGCCTTTTCAATCCACAGAGCCAGGAAAGCCTTGTGGAATGTGACCAACACTTAAGACATAGCTGGGTGTTTCACAGGCTTCCCAGCTGTGAGCGGCGTTCCTGTTCAATTAAGAATAGACCCCCTTCCACTGACTTGGTTCCACAACTTAATTCAAGTGTTAACCCTGTAATGCTGATGTTGGGGATTTTCTGGCTGATCTGGGAGTTTTGTGGTAATGTATTTGTTCAAATAAATGCCTCTTTCAAAGAGAATAGATTCAATCTATAGATACAAACTGGGATTACTGAAAGAGGTCACACACACGCCCCCCAACCCAGTTTATCCTCACAGTCTCTCATTTAATTTCAAGATCACCAAATCCTGAAGTTTAATATTATTTGCTAAATTTAGGGCAGATGACCTACCCAATCAGAATAAGAGATTAAGAATTCATTTTTAAGGCATTATGTAAAAATATAGAAAAAAAATTACTCTGACTCAAACACTTGGAGTCCACTTGTATATAATTGTAAAATCAGGATAAGAATCTGAAGAGAAGAAAATGAAATTATGCTAGCAGAGATCTTTGGGGTTTAATTTATTTTTTTTTATCCCTGCATGAGAGATTCTGTACAGAGAAACCTTGAGACAGTGGCTGGCTGCGTTGTGAATTCAGGTATTGGCACCAAACAAGATTACCCAGGAGCAATAGGAGTGACCCCAGCTGTTGCCTGCTGCAAGAAACATTTCCAGTGGATAAGGACACTGAGAGGACCACATGGATTGAAGTGACCGGTTAGTAATCAATTCCTGCTGGGAAAATTTTTGTCCTACCTATGCAGTGTGTGTGGAAAAATGAAAAGCATGTGTATAAAAATCAGCATTGTTTTGTAAATGGAAAAAAATGAAAGGTCATTCAAAAATAAATAATGTAGCCAGCATTTTATGAAATTCCAGCGTTTTAAAATAAAACCCAATTTAATTGCATTGATGTTTTGAAAAAATTAAGAATGTGAGAATAATCAGTTTTCCTTTCATTGTAGACCTTATTGTGTATATTCTGAAAACATTTTTTGTCTGGTTCACACCCACAGCTCCAACTTTAAAGGTCGTTGTGTTTTATCAAGTTATCATTTTGTGACAGGATTTTTTGTATTCTCAGTAGCACTAACAGCATGCAGTGGTCGATCTTTCTTCAGAAACTGTTAAAGAAGTGATTTATACACGTAACCTAAAAAGAATGGATGCTCCTTCACATTTTAATTTAGCACTAATTAGCTGAGAGGCTTTGCTTACATGTTTAGAACAAAAGGAATAGCTCTGGCCTCCTGAGCTGATTTTGTTACTGAGTTTCAGGAAATCAAACAACACTAAACCCAGAAAAAGGAGAAAACTGATGCATTAATGCTGTAAAAAATAAAATTTGGTGTTTAAAATTCAATGATATAGAGTATGACAGTAAGACTAAAACATCTCTGAGATGTCAAAGAGCCCAGATTGTGCATCAATAGCTGCATACACGAAAAGACAACACAGCGAGTAAATATAAAAATACTGAAATGGCCTGGAAACAAATCAGCATTTGAGAAGAGGAAGACAGAACTTCTTCATGCTGTCAGTGGGTTCCCACTTGCCATGGATGGAGCTGGTGCTGCAGACACCACGCTCGGCAGTGTTTCAAAAGGACACTGCTGGGACGTCTCTGTGTAAGTAGTAACATCTCAGGTTTCTCAGCAGCACTTGCAGCTCTGAAACTCAATTTTTTTCCTTCTTTAAATGTGCCTGCAACAGCTTTATCCCTGCTTATAGCCAGTTTTTCTCATCCAGTACTAAGGGATTTGGCTACATGAAGGAGCAAGGCCAAAAGGAGAACCGAGAGGACAGTGCCCTGCACATTTTCCTGTTGGCTGTTCTTGGACCTCCACTGAGGCAAATTCAGGAGCAAATGCTTTATAACACTGGAAAATTTACCAATGCACTAGTATGGAAACTATAGCGTTGTTACACATCCCCTGTTGGACCCAGCTTTTGAAGTAAGGATGGCAGGACTGAATAGGCACTGTGGAAATCTTGAGCGGGTTCCCAATGCCAGCAAGGGCTCTGTGACTCACAGGAAAAAGAAACACGGCCTTTCTCTATTCATTTCCCCATGCACAAACCACATAAAATTCTCTGCAGTGACATCCCATGATTTTGTTTTGTTTTGTTTTTTTAAGGGAGATTGCCCCTTGCTTGAGCCCCTGTTAGGACTGTAATATGAAATATTTTACTCCAAAGCAGCTCACAGACCCAGGAGCTTGTTTCTTTTCTCTTAAGACACTTTGAACATTTTACTTTTCTTCAAAGGATGTTTCTTCTTTGAGATGAAGCCATCTGCTTAATGTTTTAGAGTATTTCATATCCTCTGTTTTCTCCCCAGAAAAACTCTCTTTGTAAATGAAACATAGACCTGGATCAATACCCTTCTCCTTGCTGCAGGGTAGCATAATAACTGAAAGATGTTCTTATAATTGTTCTGAGGACACGGGGATTGTTTCATTTATGCAAGTGAAACGTGTTGTTAAGTCATGTGATGATAAGAGTTGATTGTGAGATTTCTGTACTTGTGGCAAAATGTCAATATTCCTAGAGCATCCTACAGTCAGCAGTTTCAGAGCATAGGTTATTTGCAAAACAGCCTCAATGTTATAATCCAGTGACACACAAATCTGCTGCTCCCTAACTTCCAGCACTGTCCTTTCCAAATCCAAAGTTAAATGGATTCTACTCTAAGAGCTGAATCGTCACCTAAACTGCAGCACTAGAAAGATTTGCTGTTACTGAGGAAATTGGTCTCCTACACATTTCTATTGAATAATTTCCCAAGGACCTATCTTCAGTGCATGGTAATACCATATATTGCAGTGTTGTAGCTTCTGGATAGACTAATAGACATGTAATCTTATTTTAGCAGAAACCTGGATGCTCATAGACTTACTTGTACAAGGCAGTAACTTGCTGTACAAATACTCCCTCTGAAATCAACAGGAAACCTTGTGCAGGTGTAGTTTCATATATTAAAGTATATTCACACCTCACTAGCTCACACCAATGACTTCAGCAGAGTTACTTCTCAACGTCTATTACAGGAAAGCTCAGGCCCTCTTCTGGTGGGCACCGTATTTTTTATTTTGTGTAATAGAAAAATGTGGGAATTGCATTTGAACATGGTCACTTTCCAATACATTTCAGGCCTCCTTAAGCCATGCTCATGAAATCCTGGTTGCTCAAAGGATTTTAATCATAGCTATTTAATTCTATAGTTATTCTCACTTGCAGTGAGCCCCTTGGTATATATGACAACACTCCTGCTCCCCCCATAGGGAGCTGTTGGCCAGGTTTTTGTCTTGGATCATTTAGGACAGAAGGGAAAAAACAGTGATCAAGTCTATTACTTAATAGAACCATGTTCATTTCTTAGACTGTGCTACCCATCTTCCACTTCCCTGAGCAGACTGGAATCCAGCAGCAGACATCATTTTTCCTGTTTGTTCTCTCACCAGCTTCCTTTTGATCCCCCTAATTGCTTTTTTCCTCTCTGAGCCTTCTGCAGATTTACGGATACAGGGTGCACTTTGCTGCTGAACAAGATCGAAACAGACATCTCAAAAAGACGACTGCAACTTGTCAGTGGCTTTCATTTGTGGCAGAAGATGAGAACTGGGGCAGTGACAAGGACTGACCTTGGGAGGTAGAGTGAGGATCACTGCACTCTGTTGCTCCTCTTACACTCCGCTCAGGGGCCGTTAACGTGAGTGGCTTTTCTCCAGCATCACTATTGTACTGTGCAACACACGGTTGTCATGTTCAGATGTTATCACAAGTACCATTCTTGCCATAGCTGGACAATCTACTCATATCAAAAAGGCTTTTCAACACAGATCTACAAACAGTCTCAAAGGGGACCTTTCCCTGACCTGTGATAAGCAGTGAACACATCACCTCTTGCTTGCTGGGGCTCTCAATTGCCTGGGGTGTGAGGCTTCAGCACCACCTTGGCCTATCAGGGAGGCCAGTCCCCAGCCATTCCACTCTGATAAGCAAGGCCAGGGACCTTGTCTAGCAGCCTATTTGTAGATGCACTGCATGGACTCAAACCCATGTGTATGCTCAGCTCTCACCCAGATAGAATAGCCTGAGATGAATTCCACAGTAAGAGCAGTAAAGAGAAGCAGCATGAAGAGGGTTTGGAGCACCAGATCAAATAGCTCTAGAGAGCACTTGAAGCAGCCTGTTGAGAAAACGTGGTCATGCATGCGTTTCAGCGGGTGTTTCAAGGGCTCCCTGGCCTGTCTCTTGCTCCTTGTAGCAAACCACGACCAGTGCTCTGCACACCAAAGATACCAGAGCAGCTCAGGTGCCAAAATCAACCCCTGCTCCCTTTATTCAGTGTGCCAGATACTGCTAAATAATGAACTGCATTCATTTAGTACAAGCCTCTCTCCCCTCCTGTTGATTTGATGTAATAGATGTACTATAGATAAAATATGTGCCAATAGTACTTCATTGTAATTCAATGGCACGGACAACGTGAAACAACACACTAACAATGAAAGCAGTTTTAGTCCTGTACAGGTTCAAACCCACTTGAGGAAACTAGATACAAATCTCCTTTTGCTTGCATTGGTGTGTGTATTTTACCCTTGTTATTAGGTAAGACTCTAGCTTGTTTTAACTGTCTCTCTTTAATTTATTGCAACTTAGATCCTCTACCAAAGCCTCAAAGTCTATCTTATGGAAAGAGTTATTGGACTGTTTCTCACTTAGGAAATGCAGAGGGTTTTGGTAGTCCCAGGTAGGATTTTTGCCGTCCCAGTAAGTTGACACAATATTAACTCTCACCCCATATCATCTAACATTCACAAACATAAATGAGGGAGTTTCACCATCTATGGTGTAGCAAATGATGCTGTGATATTTTCTTCCAAAAACCAGAAAGAAATATTTAAAGGAAGGTACAAAGAAGCAAGACAGCTTAGGATGCAATCTGAATAAATAGTGGCATTGTGGTCTTGCTGTAAGTCTAAACAGAGAGCCTTTATGGCCGAGTGCTGGCTCAGGGAGGCTTGGTGTTGGATATAAAAGTAATTTCTCATATTACTTGATTTCTGTGCTAAGAATTAGGGTCTTGTTGTTTTCAGATAAACAGAACTACATCAAAGATACCTGACTCTATCATTTTTTTTTTCCTCCTAAAGGAAACAACAAAGTTTTGCCTATCCCTTAGGGGCAAAATAAGCAATGCTATTGAATACCTCACCACATCAGTTTCCTGTTTTGTTTGATGGGATGACTATGATTTACAGGATTTCTTTATGAGACTCAATTAAATATAGAATTTATAATATTCATGCAGTTTCTGTGCCAAATATACATAGTGCTGATACAGCAGGGATCTCAAAATATCAACCACCTGCTTAGAAGGAACAGAATTATGAATACATCTCCTTAAACAATAATTCATCATACTCAGAAGCCTAAAGTTAAGCTGCTCTAGAGCCAACACAGCTGCTTTATCAACTTATTTGGGGGATACTGCTGACTTACAATGCTGGATATCTCTCTTGCAACTCATGGCTAAGATTAAATCCAAGAATTTAGAACCCTAGGAAGCAGCACTGACTTTGGCATGAAAGACCCTGGTTTTCAGAGGGGAATCCAGAATTATGAATGACATGACTTCTCATCCAATGTGCCAGGAAACCAAATCCATTGTATGAGGGAACCATGGAGAGTTCATTTATTCACAGTGCCTGTGGGAAACCAGAAGAATCTTTGCATTCCTCACTGAAGGCTGTAGGGAAATATCCCCTCTCCTCCAGGATCCTCATCCTTAAACACCTCCCTGAAACACCCCAAAAGATGGTTATGAGGTAATTTTTCTTAAGATCAGCTGAGGTACCAACTCAACAGAGCCAAAAAGACACTTTTTTCCCTAGGGAAAGTTCCTCCACTCATAATAATAAAATTAATTGTAATCCTCATGAATTCTTTGTGAGAGAGGACTTTGATTCTCACACAGTTCAGCTTTATGATTTTATTTTCCCAGACAGGCTGGTGCTTCAGAAGTGAGACAGACTGAAAGCCCTCACAGCTGAGCTGGGAGGACTTGCACACAGTCTAGGGAGACACGTTCCAAAGCTAAAATGGAACCACAGGGGCTGAACTGGGTTCCGGGGGATAAAAAAATAACACCACGGCGTGACAGTGGTTTTATGTCCATTTTCACTGCAGGAAGCAGAACCCTGCTGAGCCCATTCCAGACAGGTGTTAGTCCAATTAGTCCTTTGTAACTTAGATTTTACTGCTTTCCTGTGCAGCCAGGTTAACTGATTGAATATGCTTCATTAGGAAGCTTTTCCAAATGTCTAATTTAAAATTTTGCTCCATGTGGAGCTAGGAATCTTCCTTGCCCCTTTGGTGACCAGGACAATATCTCAGAAGAACCTTCTTTGTAGACTTTTTGAGCATTAGAAGACTATCATCGTGCCTTTTATTTCAAAGCTCTACAAATTCATTGCTTTCAGTTTTATCCTTATGCAAAAAAGAACGTTTTCATAACTTCTTCATCATACCTGTTGCTCTCCTGGAACCAGGGATACTTCAGCCCTTTCCGTCCCTTTGTCACCAACTAAATATATTTCAGGATGACTGCTTCTGGGAAGGGGGCACTGGAAGCTCCCTAAGTCCATAACTGGGATGTCATCATGCCTAATGAATGTTGCTACACTGCTCAGACAGACTGGCATAAAAGTCTCCTGAGGAATTTTAAGTAGTCAGAGGATGAGGAAGTCTAACACTGCAATCCCAATCTGTTCAGAAGTACCATTCCAACTGGTAGTATCCAGACTTGAATAAAGCTGCTCATAGCAAAAAGGAAGAAGCCCACGAAACACTATCCTGCTTATTTTACCTCTAGCAGGTCTTCATTATTACTCAGTCTCCAAGTCTTCATCTTGGGAGCATGTTCATGAGCAAGAGATTTTCCAGTCAACTGATGGATTTGTAGGTCTGGCTCTGAAAGGCACAGACACCTTTGAGGGGATGATTACTATCTGGCCTTTAAAAAACACTCCAGACCAAAAAGATCAGGTCTGTTTATATTAAAGAAAATCTGTGCCATTGTGAAGACAGCAAGTACCCTCTTATTTATCTCTAGGAAATAACCTTTAGGGTTTTAACAAATAAGGAAAAGGAATAGTCTTTTCATCCAGACTGTTATTGCCTGAAGCATCAAAATAGTCTGAGGGTTGTTTTCAGAAACAAAATGCAGGAGGAACTCAGGATGGGGTGAGCATACAGCAAGAAAACTTCAGATTTATTTGAGATTACAAGAGATTTGCTTATCTCATCCCTCTTCTAATTAGCATTTTCATCTCATCTGCTGCTTCCTTTTACCTTTTGCTCCCAAATAGTGCTGGAGGCTTGGTTCTAGGGCAGCTCTCTGACATCCACAACGTCTGCTTTCCCTATTTGACTGAAGCTCCATTTCAGTGATGCAGAAAATTAATTAGGGCATTTTATTTCCTTTGTAAGGAGACCTATATGCTGTTTCTAAGGCTGCAAATACAGTAACCCTGTGAGTGAATAAACACTAGATTACACTCCTTTCGCATGATTTCTGAAACTGATAGCAAAAACAACCATGAAGGAATCTCAACACAGAATCTGCTGTTTTAACCATACTGGAAAAATTCTGTGTACCAATTAGAGAGATTACTTTGCTCCAAGTGATGCAGAGAACTGAATAATCAGGCAAGTATACTAACCAGATGTCACTTTATCAGACAAGAGGAAGGAGTATTCCATAGTGAATGGAAGATGGTCTGTGGGATGCCCATTGGCTCATGCAAAAATTTGCTTTTATTCCCATGATCACTCCTTCTGTGGCCTCTCCCCAGCCTTTGCTCGTGAGCAGCATGAACAGCTCCACAGCACTAGCTGAGAGAGCTCCGGTTTGTGTAAGGGCAAGTAGCTCAGCAGGGCCAGTGGCCACTGAGGAGGAGATGGTTCCGTGCAGGGGGTTACCCTGAGCGCTCACCTCACGTGCTCTGCTGATGCACCACAATGAAGTATTAAAACATCAGCAAGGAAAAACATGGATTCTTTCATGTCTTCAGCTTCATCACGAATCTCTACAAGGCATGTTGTGGGAAAACTGACATGCCATAAAGAAACAGAAAGGAATAAGGCCACAAAAGGGATTAACAATAACAGGAATGACTAGGTATCATCCTTGTGCTTAGATGTTGTTGTTCAACAAGCCTTGGATATATATTAGTCATGTTCAGGTTTTCAGAAGTCATATATTTCACCAGATTAAAACCTTTGTGATATTAGGACTCCAAGACTGAAAAATAGTTCTTTCCACCCATATCTAATAAATATATGTTTGAAGCTCAAGCTGATCTAATGGGAATTCATGCTCAACTGTGCGTGTGATGTTTGGATATAAACAGCATTTTCCCATTGTACAATATCTCCCTACTGCTATTGTGTCTTTTCTCAGCCTTACTTATGTATCTTTAAGATAATTTCCTTTGGGGACAGATTAGATAACTTAAAATGCCTGCACTAATATCCTCTGTCTTAAAATTGAGATAAAGATGTCAAAGCTTAGCTATGTGTAGTCCAGTTAAATTACTTTGACTGAACTAACTTCCTATGAAATGGCACCTTCTATTCCAAAATAGGCCAAAAGGTTTTCCACTATGCATTTTTGGTGAGGTTAAAATGACCATACCGATGCCAGACCCAGAACCTGCTCACCTGCGAAACATCTGTGTGATCTTGGCAAGCAGTTCAAGGTAGAACACAAAAGAAAAATGCATCCTACTCAAAAGTCCAATATAAAGTCCTCTTCTGCTCAACTCCAAACATGTGCTGAATGCTCCCCAATCATTTTAGCTTTTACTTTGTCCTTGGCTGCTTCAAGACAAGGGAGCGAATCTCAGCCTATTTGAATCATAACAGCTGCAATGACTTCAATAGAGTGATGAGTATTCATTCCAGCAGGAAGTCTTACCCAGAATCTTTCCTAACTGTAAGATCCCTCTTACTGCTAAACAGGATATTCCATGCCACATTATGCTAATGTAGTGGCATGTTTTCAGCAAGCACAATTCAGTAAGTTGTCAACAGCACCACAGTGACAGCAATGACCACAATCCCCTAACTCAGCCTCCTATTGCACCTAGACATAGTTATTGCATTTTGAAATGCTCTACAGTTACTTCTAAGGTGCTTCTCCTTAGAGACCACAGAATTAACAGATCTGTTAAACTCCATGAATCAGAACTGGATTCTCAAAAAAGTAAAATATTAGCTGTCAGGTGACAGCTTAATCTATGGAAGGCTCATTGTAGCATAGATAGTGTCCTGAATCATAAAGTGATTTTGGATAAAAAAAGGCTCAGTAAGGCAAAAAAACCCAATGACAAACAAACCATTTGTATAAAGTCACATGCCATACTCTGGCAATGGAGGATTAAGCAATGAGGTACTTTTAACAACTAAAATGTACAGGTATTATTTAGGGGTGGAAGCTCTCTGTCCAACAGGAAAGTTCTTATTGCACATCCTTTGGCTTCAGATCATCTTGCCTTTCCATAACCCCATTTCCAGCCTCTCCAGCCAGTCCACACTGACCTCTCATCTCTCCACCATTCCCTGCCTAGCTCTTCTCCTTGTTTTGGGCAAAGGCAGATGAAGCAGAGGGATAAGATTTGAGAGAAAATGTATCTCTGCAGTAAACACAGCCTGTGGACATCAGCTTCTCTCAGCATTGGGTGGCAATTATTCCTGTGTAATAGGCAGTCACCCCCTGACCCTCTCCTTCAGCACGCAACGCTTGCACTGTCAAGTGTTAATCCCTTTGTTAGCTACTCAGCTGCACATTCGTTTAGGAGGGCTAATGACTTACACTGTTCCCTCTCTGCATGATTTCGACAGACATGTAATTAGAGGTGAATGGAGTCTTCAGAGGTACAGCAACCACGAAAGCCAGCGGCAAAGTCAAAGTGTTTGTCTAATTTTGCAATCGGCTCTTTCAGTGAATGAAACCATGTGGTCAGCTGCACACAGAGGAAAAGAAAGTAGAAAAGGAGAAGGAAAAAAAAAATCAGCCTTTAAAAATAAATTAAAAAGTGGGTTGCCTGGCAGTCACAAAGCTCCGAGATGAAAAGGAACACGCTTCAAAATATTTTTGGTTGGGGTGCCAGAGAGCATGTCGGAAGATAAATGCCAGGAAGGAATCTGTTCTTCTCATACAGAGTGAAAAACTATCTAAAGGTGAAAAGCTTTGTTTTAAAGTGCTTGAGATGCTTAACCATTAGCAGAATAAACGTGAGAGCAGGAAAGCTATAGAAAAATATATGAAGGTGAACTGAAGAACTTTTTGTGTGCCACAGCACCGGCTTGAGGATTCGAGTATTCCTTTATGTGAGCCATCGCCAACTGCAACCCCTCAGGAAACATCCTGCAGCTCTTACACCAGGTGAGCACGGCCTTTTGAAGTCCAAGGAATTTTTGCCTATACATTAATGTCACCAGGTGAAGTTGAAAAGTGTAACAGGGAGCCATAGTCATGACAGATATTAGACCAAAAAACCCTCTCAGCTCTGATTTCTGTGTATGGACAAACTACAGAGCAGGTCCCATTTTGCTGCAAGACTTCACTCCCCTTCCACCACATAGGTTTTTGTGGATGATCCCAGCAAGAAGAGGTGGCCGTCAGATGGCCTCTTACATCACTTTTGGCACTGACACACCAGCACAAGGTCGGACAGTGCTGGCTGAAGCCACAGCAAAGCAAGGAGGTGCTACCAGGGGCTCGACGCTCCCTCCCTGCACAGAAGCACAGATTTAAGGTACCAGGTGGTACCTGCCCACTGCCTCCGTGTGGTGCTTCATGCTCATTTCTTACACCTCCTGTGCCTGAGATTTTTTGCTGCTTCCCATAATTTTTTATAAGGTTGGCTTTCTCTTATATTACTTTTTTTTAAGCTCCTTCTAAGATTTTTGGCCTCCTCATCACTGGTTTCCCTGCACACTGCATGGCCATCCCTGTTACTGAGGCTGCTGCACCATCTCCCTGCCACTGACCATTTGTCCATTTTGGAGCACAGAATGTTCCCTCTCCATGCAGATTGCACAAAGTGTTTGCATTAAATAACACCTACTCCCATTCTCTCAGTTACACAACAGCCAGTCAAAGTGATATTTTTATGAAATGCAGCAATACACCTTCACTTGTGCTTTGAATTCAGAAGCATAATTTCATTAAAAATGAAAAAACAGAGTAATAATTAATAATTGTTTTAATTAAGTCTGGGCTTATGAGCTAATATCTCTCACACAGTTGTCTAATACAATTATAATTTCATGCTTAATGAAATATAAATGAAGCAATTGAATGGCATGCTCCAAAGACATCTCCCTATCAATCAGTTGTCCTACCAACCCTTCCATCTTTCCTGTGTGTTTTAGTGAGTTATTTCACTTGAAATGTGGCTGTTCAAAAGATCTGACTAGAGGACTGCAAGGAGCAGATAGTCCATCATGTCACTAAGGGAGCCAGTCTGATGGTGAGTTGCCATCACAATTTAAACTGGGTATCTCATTGCTGGTATGAGGCCATTTGATTTTCTGAGATGCATATTCAGAGAACTGAATCGGAGTGAGCACAGAACAGCCTGTCCTACAGCCCTGCAGCAGCCAAGAACACACGTCCGTGAATGTCTCTGCTTCCCCTGCAGCCAATTTCCCACCACACCGGCAGAGACAGAATGATTTGCTGTTGGCACAGCAAAAGATGACTGTGGGCAGCTGATGAGGATATTTGATTTTTTTGAGTGATTTGGGATCTGCTGATAATCAAACACATAAATGTACACTTCTGGCTATTTTTTAATTTATCATCTTTATCACTGATATGCTATTCACTTTTTGAGTTATGCTAGTAAATTCTCTCCCATTTTGACCAGCTGGCTCTCAATGCCCAGTGGTGTCATTGTGAAAAACCTTGTGTGTAGTTGCATGATTTGCAGCTACCAACAGGTAAAACTGTAGAAGACTTGTTCACTAATTTCTTGTGGTTTAATTCCAAGTGCCTCACTGTGTGTCCACAGAGTGAGAGGGAGAAAGAAAATGCATCCCTTTAGATGAGAAGTGATCCTGACAGAAGGAATAGGTGAGGGCAAAATCCACCCAACTTCAAACTGAGTAATGTCTGCTGTGGTTTGAGTCTGTGCAGTAAATATATGTTTTCTCTTGCTGGGGCTTGGGTATAATTGAATTGAAGTTTGTTGGAAAATTAGCCCAGACATGCTGAAAACTTCACACAACTGGAAGCCAGGCAGTTTTGCTTGGTACAGGTTTAATTATGAATGGTTCACTCAGCCCTGGTAATGACTCATATTCACTAACTAGCCTGTATATGAGATGTGACAAAAGTGTAGTTCAGATACACAAAGCATAATTATTTAATGATGAAGTAAAGTTGCTTAGGAAGCCTTTAAGCTATTGCACTCTTAGTAGGGTATTTTGCAGTCACTGAATAAATGAACATAATTTAATTCCTAAAAGCTGTACAGCTCCTGCTGCTTTGGAAAATGATATGTAGCTAACAGGATAGGTTTTTCCCATTATAGAATTCTATATGCTACAACAAACAGCACACAGAATGCAATGTAATGCCACTAAGAATAAGGAAAACTATTCTTAGTGACTATCCAGGCTAAAAATGATAGAACTCACATATCCAGTAACAATCATGAACCTGACAAATCAAGCTTGCAAGCCTGTGGTGTGATCTGAAAACCTAACAAGCTTCCAAGAAGAATTTCCGTTTTAAAAATACATTCTTTCTTTCTGGATTCCTTTTTTTTCTTTCTTTTTTTTTTTTTTTTTTTTTACTTTTTCTTTTATGATGGGATGTGCATGACTGAACAGGATGAGAGTGGCTGTGCCATTGAAGGGATATATTTATATATCATGTAGCAGTGTTCCAATTATGAAATTGATCCATGGATAAAAATCCCTTAAGGGTGGCTATTAATGAGATTGTCTGCTCTGAGTGCATCCCGTAATAAGATTAGGTATGCATTTATCCTGAGCTGAGATAAACCAATGACAAGTTTGTGCCAAGATAAGACAGTTTTGAAAGGCAATTAAACGTGGGACATAATGTATGTGCATGTGTCTGTGGGAGGTTGCAGAATGGAAAGTTCATTTTCATCTGTAGAAGTGGTTCTGAGTGTACCAGGTAGGGAGAAATAGGCTTTTCACAGTAGTGAGATTAAACTTGATCTTAAAAATCAAAATATTTGAATTCTGAATTTACAAATCAGTTTCATAAAATGTGCAGACTGGCCTTTTTGGCTTTTTTTCTCCACTTATGAAAGGCTTGACAACACCCTTGACAATTACCAGCTGCTCAGTGAGACAAGACTCAACCACCACTCTTGAACTTTCAGAGAACACAGCACCTCAACAGCCCCCAGACTCCTGCACGGCCTCTCACACTGCCTAATCCAGGCAAACCAGACAGTGATGCTCTGAGACAAATGGTTTCCAGTATTTCCTACAGGCTTTGCAGCAGAAAAACCTGTTGCACAGTTGTGGCAGAGTGGGATGGAAAAGCTTGCACCAGGGATTAGTCTGAGATGGTTTGGGTAGTGCTGGAGGAGCAGCAAAAGCAGCACAGAGCTCAGCATGGGCAGAAATGCACATAAAGCCAGTGGCTGTCACCACATCACACCCAGGACGTTTTTGTCCCCATTTTAGGGCTACTGGAACTGGCTGGTTATTAATCACTCTCCTTCAGGACAACTAAAATATCTCCTAAAGTTTTCCCTTATTTTTACAACACTGGGAAAAGTTTCTCCTTCTCGTGTTGTTATTGCTGCTGTTGCTCAGGATGTTGTTTGGCTGTAGCACCTTCAATAAGTGGTGTATACAGCGTGCAGAGAGGCCAGGATCCCTCTGGAAGCAAAAACCTCTCTTGTATATGAATAACTCAAGCTCAAATCAAATTTTGAATTACTGGGCTTATCAAATAAACCTTAGAATCCTACCTGTGCTTGCTACCCTTCATATATCTGAACCAAGGCCAACTGCTCAGTGCCTCTGCCTGTGCAGCTGGAACCCCTGGGTATCACTCTGGACATTACCAGGCATCACGTAAAAATGTGAAGGGGGAGGAAAACTACAGCGTCATTTCTGGAGTAGTCTCTGGGGAGATAATGGACAATAACTGGAGGATAAAGGTAGGAAGGAAGGCATGATTTGTGCTCCCTTAGTTTTTTGCCTGGCCAGTTCAAGGTCACTCTGCCAGCACAAATAAGAGCAGTCTGAAGGCTTCTGTAAAACACATCCATTGGCAAAGCCTTTGAACAGGAAGGTACGAAGAGAGAGAGGGGAGCACTTCCAGTAATGAGCAGGAGCACCTGTTCAGGACATTTTGGAAGGATTCTTAAAAACAAGCATAACAATAACTTGTAATAACAGAGCATCTTCAAAAGTCCTGTACTCCAGAAACATTTGCATTACAATGATTTGTGAGTGCAAATGAAATTCCCTTGCAAATTTCCTGAAGTACAAAAAGCCTCCTGTTCAACTGTCAAATACTCATTCTTCATTAATTAAATTACTTAAGAAATTTGGGTTTGACACTTCAACTAGGTGTGTTTGAAAATAATAGAGATTTCTACCATGCATTCACAGACCTTGAAGGGGTGGTTGAAAGTTTTTTAAAATATCAACTAAATGAGTGTTCTACTAAGTGGTGAATCTATAGAGTATATGCTGAAAACATGTGTGACAGGGGAGTTTTTGAACATAGCTGGGTACTTTAATGAGCCTTCTGTTAAGAAGTTGCAAAAAACATATGTATGAATTATTATATTTAGCATTTTTCTCCCTGAGTAGTTTACTCACAGGTAATTACTTGCTTAACTTGCTCAAAGTGACACAGAATCAAGTCCTTACCTGCAGAAAGCTCTTCTATTCCCACGTCTCGCAGGTAAAACACCAGGATCCTTTCCCACCCTGCCTCCTTTGACAGAAGTACAAGGTCAAGCAAAGACACCCTACTATACTTCTCACTCAAAAATAATTCATAGGCCTTCCTTTCTGTTAAAAAACATATTGAAAATTACTAAGAAGTTCAGAAATTCAGTAAGAAATACTGGATTTAGCTGCTCCTCCCATTAGACTGTCTGTTCCCTGCCAGGACAGCTGAATCTTCCAAAGCCTGTCCTTTATGTCACACATGGTTACACAGTGCTGAGCAGTGACACTAATTCTCCTAACAGATAATTTGAATCATCAACTTTGTTTTGCCTCTTGGGGTCCCTCCTTCAGAATTTTAAAAAATCAGCTCTCTCCTAAATTAGCATCAAAGATCTACAAGATCTCTGAGCTCTTTTTGAAAACTCTGCTAATTCTCCTTTTCTATGTCCTTCCTTCACTGCCCCCTTCTGTAATCAGGATCCCAAAGTGTGCTTTCTGATGAGGATTAAGCCATGACCCATGCATGATTGCAGGAAATAAGCCTTTAAAATATGCCTAAGTGCTCTGCTTGTTTGAAGTTACTGATCCTTAAAATAGATGTCTGTAAAAATGTGTAATTTCAAATGTTTCTGCAGATACTGTTCCAGTGTGTGTAACAAGGAGACCCATCAAGCCAAGTTACATCAGTTATGCTCCATTATATCATAAACTGAGACAAAGGAATCAAAATACCCAGTAATACTTCAAATGAAAATCCAGCTCTTGTACAGGTCTTTCCCCAGTTACCACCTACAATCTATAAAATATTCTGCTTGATTTGGGGGGTTTATTTTAGCCATCCACCCTGTTCATGTTCTCAACATCATTCATGATTTGAAAGTCCAGAGGGTCTGATGTCCACCCAGCTCACCTCCTATGGACCACATCTTCCTTCCAGACCTCCCTTATTTTCCCATTCCCCATCATTTCTTGTTCCCTTCTCATCTTTTTCCAAGAAGATAACCACAGGTGGGGTTTCTCAGCTGGTCCACCACAGAAATGGAAAAATGCCATTTCCTTCTCCAGCACTTTCTGCATCGTTCCTAGCACTGTTCCGCTGGCTGACCACCTCTAAACTTTGAATGGCTCTTGCAGGAACTATTTGCAGTGACTCAGAGATCTGTTTCTTAAAAAAGTGTTTATAATGAAGGCATGTGGACTAAGAAATCAGCCAAATCAGCACAGGAACATGGGACAAAGAGTTGTTTCTTTTTCTCCTGTGGCTCAGTGCACAAAGAAGTTCTGGGAAGCTCCAGAAATCAAGGAGAATAGAGCAAGGCCAGGACTTCTCCATGAAATACCTTTTCCCCCTTTCTGTGACCTTTCTGCTCAAAATGGTGGGAAAATAAGTAAAGAATACCATTTTTTTTTCTTTTTCCTTTTCCAGGGACCTTTTGTCCATTTTGGAATATTAAATATCCAGTGGCTCCATTGGAAACTTAGTGTAAGAAGAAGATACTTCAGAAATCCTAAGGTACTGTCTGGCATTTTTAGATCCCTGCCACTCACTAAGCTTACTGGCAAAGCTCTTTAAGGTATTGAGTATATTGATAAAAGTAGAATAATATTGCTCCCTCCTCATTAGTCTCTCAGGGTACTTAGGACATAATTTTGGCCTATTTAGTGTTACTTTAATCTTAACCAAGTCAAGATAAGGTCAGATATTTCACCTTTACTGAAATTCTCAGCCCCCTTACGCCTGTGTGCATAGAAACCTGTGAGAAAAACATTTCAGTCATTTCCACAGCAATGATCAAAGAAAATCACAAATGCAATGGACTTCAAAGAAAAGGGCAATGGCCCAGACCTAGCTCTGAGGCAGTGTGCACAAAATTGGTGAGATCTGGACTAAATTGCTTAAAAACAGCTTCCAGTTTGCAGCAGTGGTTATTTAAGGGAGCACAGACTCTAGGTCTTTGGGCACAGCAGCGATGACAGAGACCTGCTGCAAAGCTGGTCCTGCAGCTACACCCACCTCTAGCCAGGGAAGTTTCAGTGTGGGGGAATTCTAAACAGTCTGTGTGCTGCAAAGCTTTGAATTCCCAGGTCTGGGAATTGAGAGTCAATGGAAGAAAAGGAAAAAAAAAAAAAAGGAGATGCCATTCAGTGCAGCACTTATCCCATAGGATGGAAGAAAACCCAAGGAACTGCTATCACCTCTGGGGCTTATTCTGTAAAATTCTCACCTTCAGTAAGAACATTTATATTCCCACCAGTGCTACAGGGAGAGGGAATATGGACACTAACTGCTCCACAGGGTGCTGGGAAGGCAGTCCACGCTTTCCTTCCCTTCCTCAAACTCTGCCAAGTCCAGAGCTAGTAGGGACACTGCACCACAGATGGGAGAGGAATGGGATTCTGCTGAGAATGCCCTGTATTTGACACTCTCTACCAGGGAGAGCTGGTTGTAGCCTAGAAAACTTGCAGCTACACTCTACTGTGGGCCAACATGACCCACCCCCAAGAGCAGCAGTTCCAATGTTATAAGCTATTTATTTGCCAGGGTATGTTCTCTAAATCCATCTTACTAATGTGCATCACTGATGGCCAAAGGCAATATTCTGTAGGAGCTTGGGGAAGAGGGGAGATGGGAGGAATGGATGCATTGCACCCCCCACCAAGCCAACACTGGAAAGCTGAGAGGTGAAAACTCCAGGGTTTCATTTAACAGAGTTAAAGCCTCCATTTCTGCACATTGTGGTGCCTGCACATAATCATGGAGAAATATATCTTGGTTAAATTTTTGATGAGCTTTCGGCTGCTCTAAATAATTAAGTAGGACCTCTCTCATTTGAACAGGGGTGTAACTTTTCATATTTCAAATGCTTCCCGCCTTAATCACAAGGGAATCACTGGAGTTATTCAGGTCACTTGGTATATTTATTTATTTTTAACGTCACTAGTCAGAAAAAATTTTGAACCTTCATGCAGGAAAGGGAGAAAGCAGTTTGCTTTTGATCCGACTCCAGGTAAATCCCCAGGAGAGGTATGTGGCTCGTTTGCAGTAGCTGAATAATAGAGATTGATAGGTTAATCAGTTCCAATTCAACTTAGAGAGTAACAGTGTGCACTCATATCCTAAATTTTGACATTCCCCAAGTCCAGGATGTTTCCGAGATGTTAGTGCAGGATATCACAGCAGAGTTTTTGAAAGACAGATGAGTTAATAAGGATACTTCTGTATCCCCTCATGTAAAGCACAGGAGGCTGATCCTGCTTTTGACAGGCTGATTGTATGACAGTCTAACTACTGCAGTCACTCCTGCTCCACCACCATGTAACAGCATAGAAAATGAGGGCTTAAAAACACTCCCTCTGTCCCTTCATTAAGTGTCACAAGGAGCTTGGATGTTGTTTTATGAGGAAACCAGGCTATCTTGTGAGTATATAAAGTGGCATTAAATGTATTAAATATTGGATTCAGTCCCCTAATGAGGGACTTTGATCTCCTATCATAAGACTCAGATGTGAAAATTGGACTCTGAAAGCAGATTAGTACAAAATCTCCTTCTTAACCACGCCATCCTACTGCTGCTCAGTAAGCCACAGACTGCCTGAACTCACATTAGAAACCTGCAATATGAAATAAGCAATGTCTATTCTACAAGTGCAGTTTTCTGCAAAGAGGAAGGTGCAGGTGAGGTGGCAAAAACTTGACATCAAGCCATAATTCAGCATGGCTGCCTCTGAGCTTCAATAGCCCATCCACAAACATGGCACTGCCCACATCACTCTGCCTCAAAGACATCATGGGAAAACAAACATACCTAAAATTGCAGAGGGCTTCAAAATATTATAGACACAGGAGCAGGTTGCACTCTCAGCTGAATTTCTAACAAAGGTCTACCCAGGGCTTTCAAACTTGTCAATAAATTCAGGATTAATGATCTCAGTTTGTGTCATTTTGTAACTCATTACTTTAGGCACAAAGCTGGTTTAGTCCCACGCAACCTTTTTTTCTATGGATGGCCACTGTGAAAATCTGAGCCCTTATTTCCTAGGAGCTAGTTACTGTTTAGCAGTTATCCTAGATATGCTGCTTTCACTAATTTGTCCCCTTTTGCAGAGAAAACTGTCAAAACTGGTCGATTTAAAATGCAGACTGCCTGAGAAAGAGCCTCCTGAGAAGTGACAGGTTTGGAGAAGTATGACTTGTGGAAGAGAGAACTTTAAATTGGAGGCAGGTGCTCCCATGTTTCTGCAATGAGACTGACAAAGCTACGTCCTATTAAAACTGGAGTCTTACAAGATTGTCTTCAAAAAACGTCCTTTGGTGCTAGCCATGTCTTCAGCTAGTTGTTCTGAATTGGATATGTATGGGTAGCTGTAGGTCAAAATTCATTTATTTTTCATTTGATGGTATTGTTGCCAATGCTTATATTGGGCCACAGATACCAAAAGCATCAGCCAGGATCAAGAAGACCAAGAGCAACAGAATTGGGTATAAACTGCTGGAGTTACACTGTCTCAACAAGAAAGAGATTGAGAGGCTGGAATTTGTCTAGAGAAGGGCAAGGAGCGGGGGAAAGGTCTGTAGCACAAGTCTGATGATGAGGAGGTGGGGCTGGCGGGGCTCAGCCTAGAGAAAATGAAGATCAGGAGGAGCTTGCTCTCTACAATTGCCTGAAAGATGGTTGTAGGTAGGAGAGCTTAGGCCTCTTCTCCTGAGCAACAAGCTATTGGATGCACCAGGGGAGGTCTAAAGCGCATATTAGGCAAAATTCTCCATCAAAAAAGGGTTGCTGGGCACTGCAACTGGCTGTCCAGGGCAGTGGGGTTTGAAAGATGTGTAGATGTGTCCTTTGGGGACATGGTTTAGTGATGGCTTTGGCAGTGCTGGGGTAATGGTTAGACTCTATTCTTAAGGGTCTTTTCCAACCTAAATGATTCTATGATGTCATACAGTCTTTTTACAGATTCATGTTCATATATCTACAATACTTAGGTCATCTGCTATTTCTGTGGGCTAATGTATTGTCATACTTTCTATTTCAATAACCCTTGAGTGTGATTTATTAAAATGACAGACCACACTACAGTTTGCAATGCAGGGCTAATTCGTTCCCACTTTTTAATACAGTCCCTCACATCATTTCCAGCATTCAAGAGAGTACGTATTTATTTTAATCACCATGTGCTGCATATGTAATTTTTTTCCTAGGTGAAATTTCCTTTTAATGGAGGCTGGGTCACGAGAGAGCAATTATATAAGTTATGTGCATGTTACAGAATAATTTAAAATCAGCTTTCAGGTCAATCTTTTTTAATTATCTATTTTATCAACTGTTTTTGACTAGCAATTTAAATAATTGTGTTTGCCTAATACCTGGAAGTGTAATTGCTTTTAGATGGCCTTTGTTCTGATCTCAGTGTCAGTGCATACTGCGCATGTTTGCATCTGTCTGCACAGTGACAGATTTGTGGTGACAGCTTGTATAACTTATTTATAAAATGACAAATTATTTCAGAATTTCTCTAAGTTCACAGGCTGGAAATAGGGAGAAACACCTGCTTGCTGCAGAAAGCTGAAGAGGATCTGCTAAGTCAAAGGGAAACTATGTGAATTAGTGAAGAGCACAAGTGCAACAAAACCCCACGGGCCATCCTTATGCTGGTCCAGGTTGAAGGGAGGGCTTCATGGATATAATTTTTTAGCTACAAAGTCCCTGTTGCTGCAGCCAGATATCACCAGGAAGGTTCCCAAAGACTTCAGGCCATGGAAGCCTCACCTGGAGTCCAGGGGTAGAAAGAGTCTCCTCCCAGGGCCAGTTGAGAGCAGGAGCCAAGCGGAAGAGCTTTGAGTGACACGTGGCAAAGCCCCTTCGCAGAGCCCAGCTAGAGCCCAGCAGCCCCCTGTGCCCAAACCATCCATCTGCTTTCTGTGTCCTTCTCTGTCCTGCAAGGAAAAGACCTCACTGTCCTTCCCTTAGTGCTTACTTGAGCAAAGACTGCAGCAAGTGGCCCAGTGCTGCTTTGATCCCAACACTAAACATGCCAAGGCTATAACTGCAGTAGGAGTGGCACTCTGAAGCCACCTTGTTAACAGAAAAGGATTAGCTCATCAGCAGGTGGTTTCACTGGTAATGGAGTCTGGGATGTCCAGCTGATGTGCTACTGGAAGAGTAAGGAGAGCCTCTGATAGAAATTAGCCCTCACTCCCAGCAGCAGGAGCAGGAACAAACAAGTGAATTGCCTTGCAGGAGTTGTAAGTGGGCAGAGCAATCCGGCAGACACGGATGGCATTGCACACCCAGGCAGCAGGTACAGAGCACACAGAGTCTGCTGTGCACCCCCACGTGTGGCAGCAGTGCTCAGTGGGCGTGTATTGGGAGAGCAGACAATGAAAATAACCCACTGCACCCCAGCTGATGGGGGTTCTGCGTTTAAAAATAAGTTACCACATGTGCCTGAACGAAGCCTTTCTCAGAAAGCTACTCTCAGAGTCTCATCCATAATAAAGATCCTTATCAGCACCGTTCAGAAAAAAGACCTTGGTTTAAATTTAGCATCCTGAAATCCTACTCACAGAAACATCCATTTATCACCTATTTAATGGCCTCTTGCTTGAAGGGCAGCTTCTTTTCTAATCTGATGTATGGTTTCATACTGTCCAGGTCAGTTCCTGGTTTCATTAAGCAGCCCTTGTGCAAATTAGGATTTTTGGCCCATCATAGTCCAAGCTGCATTCAGGCCACCAGTGGACATCAGTGTTTAAGCTCTGTGCCAGCTCTGATTGCTGTTGTGTACTGGTCAGCCTGCTGGGAACAGCCTGCTGGGTACGTGGCAAATAACCACTTTGCAAGTCTGGCCTGGACCTAAATGTTTAAAGCTTCAACACTCATAATAAAGCAATATAGCAGCATATCAATTACTAAGAAATTAGCTGCAGAATTGCTGCTGGATGCAAATGTACATAGCATTGCCATTTATTTTCCTACCGAGAAAGACTTAATTTTGTTTTTGAAAGTGACTAAGATATTGGCATAGTGCTTTGTGTTTTTCAAATTGTCTCTATTTGAAAAATGAACTATCCCTCAAGGTAAATTAAATGAATCTTTTTCTTTGTTCTTTCAATCCTTCTGCTGGAAGCGTGGTGCTGTTCAGCTGGAACTGCGTGTAAGCCAGAGATAGACAGGTTGCTCCTTTGAGCATTGATTTCCCAAGAAGCATACAGACAAAAAAACCCAAAAAAACCCCAAAAACCATAGCAGGAATAAAACTAAACAATGCAGACTATCTGCATTGTCAGAAGAAATGCAGGAATTTACTGTGCACACGAAGGAATGTGATTTGGTCAGACCATGTGAGGATGCACTCGACAGCACAATTTCAGGAATAAGAAGAGAGAAGGGGATGAGTGAACTTGCAGAAAGGATAGTGGCAGGGAGACCCAAACCCAGAGACTGCCGCCACACCTGATATCACACCCTTGCAGCAACAATTTCATTGAATACAGCAATATTTCTGAGTATCTTGTTCCTATTAGACTTTGCAGATACTGTTTCTCTATCAGCACAAAACCTTCCTCCTGGCTTTATCTGTCTCAGTGAAAGAGTGCAAAGCACACAGGGTACATGTAGCTTCTTTCCAGCCCAGAACCAGAACTGTTTGAGTGGCCTCACCTTCACATACTTGTCCTCAGTCCTGAAACAGAAGGGCTTCTGCCATCACTTTGCTCTGGAGACACTCACCTTGTCTTGTGCTTCTATGAGGTTTTATATTCTCCCTCTATGCTAATGTTTTCTACCTACAAACACATTTTCTGCTTGTCCCCATTGGCATCCTGTTTTGCTCTGAGTGTGAACAATGCCTGTGCAAGCATTAGTGCTTCTTCCATGTGTTTGTCTGTGTGACTGTGTGTTTGTATTTCCTTTGTAATTGTTTCCTTCCGGCTGCACTGAAAAGCTGTGAATATTCCAATTTCTTCTGACACATACAAGTAGTTATGATTACAACCCTGCAAGTTTGGTGATAACAGCTGACACATCCATTTCTGATCACAACTTCTGTGGGCAGCCTGCCTCTCAGCCTGTATCTCGTAGGGAAAAAGAAGAGTTCTTCAGAAAAGATAAAACTGTGCCAGCTTGCACTCACCTAGGGATATGCTGAGCCCTGAGACAGGTGAGCTTAATGGGAGGATTGAAGTTGTACAGTGTTAAACTGAATGTTACAAACACATTTTTAGGTATATTAGAGTCAGGGAGTTATATGAATCTTGAAGTTCTGCCTATATAGTAGAATGACATAATTAAAGTGAAAATACATTGACATTGCATAAAAAATAATATACTTATGTGGAAAAGATTTCTTCTGTAATCATCCTCTATCTCATATAATATATATAGCACATAATTGTGAAATGGTGCAAATCTGAGGAGCACCGAAGACCTCAGACTGTTTTGAAGTTCAGCTGTATCAATATTACAGTTACCAAAAGCAATACTGTGATTAGAGACAGGCTGTTTGTGTACTATATATGAACACATTGCAGTGCACAGAAATCATTTAAAAAACAATAAAGAGTAGCTTAAAAAAAAAAAAAGGAGAACTCAGGTGCTGATATTGGAAATTTGACACCTGATCTGGACTGAGAGGACTGTACTGTGAAGCTCCAGTGCTGAAGGAATGGATGGATAGATTAAAAGAACAGATAACACAGACAATGGAGATTTCAAAGCCAATAATTTGTCTGACATTAAAAGGATTTCCCCTTGCACAGGCAGTTGCACTGCCAGGAGGAATCTGTTCCCTGCCTACTCTGCATTTCAACAGTGCTTAATTTAGCTTCACTTTAGCCACTGGTCCTGAAACTGTCTCAGGCACTTCAGAGGTTCTGTAAGATAAAACATAGATTTTCTTATCTATTTGCTTTAGTGTTCATTATGTAAAATCAGGAAAATGCCTGACTGAAATCAGGCTTCGCTGGCTGAGAATAACCCCAGTTTGTGAAGGGCGCTGCATTTACTGCATGACAGTGAAGTGGCTCCTCTATCAGCACACCTTGGCTGCGTGTGTCATGTGGCTGAGGTCAGGATAAAACACTCTGGAGGAACCTAATTATTACAGAGAGGTCCTGGACAGTCAGCTCAGGGCTGGTCCAGCAGGAGGGCTAAGATGCCAGTGGGTCTGTCCCACCCTGAGGTCTTAGCCTTCTGTGGGGCATCTGCAAGTATATGTTGAATCAACAGAAATCTCTGTCCGTGTGCAGGGACTGGATCCAGAAGCCAAGACCAAGAACAGAGCCAGCAAGGTGCCATGAGCTGGTTTTGCCCACAGAGCTCCCACATGACTTTTAGAACAATGTGCTTACAAATCTTAGGGGGAAATGGAGCCCCCATTTCCAGTACTGTTCGCCGGGGTCAGTGCCCTGGGTTTTGTTCCAGCAGACACATCATAAGCCTGTCCTTCCTGCAGGACCTCAGGTCATGCCAAAAGCTGCACTGTGTGATTGTGGCATGCACCAAACCTCCTGGATGAGCAACAGCCCTGCCAGGCCCAGACAGAGCCATTATGATTTATTGGGTCACTATAGCACAGAGACCTTCGTGTTCCTGTCCTGATCCACAACCCTTAATTGCACTCAATAGCTCCAGGGGCCCTGCAGACTAAACACAATTCCAGGGAACTATTAGAGCTCTTTCTTGGAAAGGAGCATTAAGGTTGCAGAGCGAGCATGCAGGATGAGGTGCCATTGGTACAAACTGTGTCACAAACAGTGCAGAGGGACTTGCAGTCTCTGTAGCAAAACCTGCGTGTGAGGCAGCACACAGTGAACAGCTCTTCTGAACTCCTTCCAGACCTGCTGGTTTCTGTGAAGTGTTTGTGTCAGGGCTTAGATGTAACAGGGGACATGGACAAGTCCCACTGCAAGACCTTTTTGGCAAAGTGAGTTGGTTTGAACAGAATGGAGCTGAGTAGTCAGTCCTGTTCTACCACCGTGCTGAGGAGAACACAAAAAACCATCTCCACAGAGTTACAACAAACAGCTACCACTCCTTTGGGATTCAATATTCCAACATGAATGAATCAGATGATTTCTTTTTAATCTTTTGCTGATTGAATTTAGGGTTTGACTTTTAAAATGGGGCCACACTCCAGCTCTTAAATTCCAGGAGCACAAAGAGCAGGGAAGTGCTTGCTGGGATGCATCACCCTTGGGGACCGAGCACATGCAGGAACAAAAACACCCAGCTGCTGGGGAAACTTGTATCTGCATCACCACAGCTTTTCAGACTTTTTGTGACCTTATTTTTAGGAATATGAAAACAGGTTTCTAGTATGTTTATAGACACCTGTGGCTAATTGTCATGTGCTGCTTTGAGACACCTTCGAACAGGCATAAAGGAGGTTAATATGGAAGGGCTGACCAGCACCTGGTAGTTTCATATAAGATGCTGAAGGTGACAATTCTAGCATAACAAACTGCCTCTAAGAAACTGAGATGAGGCTCTGAGATTGTTTATGAGGCTTTAAATGAAACAAGGTTAAAATCATGCAGTGTTAGCTTTGTCATGTTAAACGTGGTTTGCATTATGTCTCTGCATACACTTATAATCCATTCTTTTCATTTCCACAGACAGCATAACCTTGAACAAGAGACAGGCTCTAGAACCACACTAGAGACAATATGAATAATACAAAAACAATTCTTGTTTCTATACAGAAAAAAATAAAGACAACAATAGTTTTTACTTCCGTATAAAACTTACCTGGCTGGACTTTAGTTATTTTACAGGACATGAAGAGCCATAAAAGCTGCCACCTTTCTGAACTTGGAGCAATGCAGAATGGGTGCATATCTTTGTGAAGAACAGAAGAATCTGGGTTCAAGTGATGCTGTTCCCATCCCTACTGTAGTGCTGCAATATAATGAACAGTTCAAAGGTGTCAAAACCTGTACTGAGATTAAAGGCCAGGAGCAGTACATGTAACTTGTAAAAAAGAGGAAAACCAAATAAAGCTGCTTCCTATCAACTGGTGGATCTGGTAGTTTTCCAGCCCTATTTTCCGTACAATTTTAGCTCACAAGAAGCAATTTAATAATTTCTTCTGGATCTGATATCAAAACCTGGAGATTGTATAGACAGCCTCTCTGACTGTTTCAGAAGGATTTCGCAGCACTGGAGGGCTGAATCCTCTTCTGACTGGGCACTCATTACAAAGACTGGTATTTAAAAAATCAGACACCAAGAATTGTCAGTCTTGCTTGACATCCAACAGACTCTATTCATATCCTCAATCCCACCATTAGACACAGCAGTCTGTTAAAATAATGTGGGTTTGGATATTCCACATTTTGCCTGTTTTAAATTATCTTTAACAATCATACAAAGAGTTACTTTCTCTTTGCTAGGCAAGGCTAGTGGGTGACAGCCTTATATAAATACAAATTTAATTGCTGATTAGGAGACTAACAGTCCAAGTACAGATGTTTTTCCATGTTGTTTAGCCCAAATAAAGCAAATCTACGGAAAAGAGAGGCAGGAGCAGGCAGTGAAAATGGGAAGCAGAGTTTACTGTGCTGAGGTTACTGCCTGAGCCGTGGCTGGAACAGAAAGGAATTCACCTGTGCAGTGTCCTGCCAGCCTGTGTCTCTCCTGCATCCCCAGGTCACCTTTTCATCCTGCCACCCTCCAATATGTGCTGCCAACTGGACTTAGCAAATGGCCAGCACTGACCCACTGCACTCAGGGACAGGAGGGGTCAGGAGGGGGTGGTGACACCTGGGCACCATGGTCTGAGCATCAGGGGCTGGTGCCACGGGGGGCTCAGGATTGCACAGATGCCCCTCTTGCCTTTTGTCCCATCCACCTTTGGTCAGAAGGGAATGATCTCTCCAGCTTTTTCCCACCCACAGCACTTCGTGTGCCCCAGCCCGTCACTGCTGTCACCTGCCAGGCAAAATTCATTCTCTTTGGCAGAAGCTAATCTCTTTATAGCAGCATTTACACATAAATTAATGAAAGATCAGAATATAAAGATGTTAATTTTTGATTATTTGCCCATTTACAGGAAATTCAGTTAAAACTGTTTAGTTTTATCATCACTAGACAAAATAAGCATGACAGGATATTTTAGCCTCTGGATTATGTAGATAACACACAGAAATGTCATTTACATTTTCATTCTTTTCACAGAGCAACAAACCCATACTTGCAAGCAAATTAAAATTCAGAACTTAATTGGATTTTTATATTCTCTTTAAACAGGTAATATTGTTTTTCTTCTTTTTATTATTGTATCTGAACATTGGATTTCATTTTGAGAGTGTGCCACTGAAGGTGAGAGGCCCTCTCCGCTAAATGGTTCATTTAACACCATTAAAATCTGCGTTTCTTCAACATGTTTGAGGATCTAGATTGTTGAATGCCAGTATTTTAGTATTGTTAAACAACAGAAAGGGTATGGAAAATTATTTTCTTGGGTGTATGCATGAACATACTTCTGTGTATATATGTATATCCACACAAACACATGCACATATGTCATTTATTTGCTTGCATGTGCACAAATACACATATACAAATGTTTTATATATATATGTATGTATATATATGCATGCAAATGCAGGGGAAATTTTCCAATAATTTATCTCTGCATTATCATAAGTTTACAAATCATTTGAGAAAAAAACAAAAGACATATTTTGTTTGAGTATTTCTGAAAACCTACTATGGTATGAAAACAATGGAAATAATTCACTATTTCTTTTTTTTTCTCTCTCTCTCCTTCTGCTTATCACGAGCTTCACCAAGGTGGCACTGCCTGATCCTGTATTTCAGACCTGATCTCTGATGGTCATCAGTCAAGTCGAGTCTCTGCAACTGCAGGATGCAAAGCCCAGGTTTCCAGCTAGGGGAAAATCTTAACAGGGCAGAATAAGAAACATCCTGGAGAGAACTTCACTAAGGTACTCATATTTTCATTGAAGAAGATGCTTAGAATGGGACTCTGGTGGGGAAGAGCATTTGTAAGGGTGACCAGAGGGACAAGTCACCTTGATGAGGTTACTTCCATTCCATGTTACGTGGCCACTGCTGACTCTCTGTGTCAAGCAACCTGCCCTTCAGATCTCAAGGCACAGTTCTGGTTTGTGGCACTGGAATGGAAGGTTTCACTCCATGCAAGTCCTTTGCTTTCAGGAAAATGTGTGGAATTATGAAAATGTTAAATGATGAGAAAAGCATTTCTTGGCCAGCAGTTCCCTCTGCTCCCTGGGAACACCCCCAGCACCGTGGGAGGCAGGGAGGCCATTCCTGGTGTGTCCCCAGGCAACGTGGTCATGCTTTATCCGAGGGTGACAAAAGGCTTCTTGCAAATATACATATTCCCATTCATCTAATGAACACTCTATGGCCCTGAAGAATTCACTGAAGCAGAAACATGACTCAAGACTCCTCAGTGCTAAACAAACAGAGCTGGACTAATCCTGGTTCTTCCTTTACTCTGGTTCCTTCTGGTCAACACGTGTCAAACATCACACCCACCAGTGACACCCTGGCCCCTGTGAGTGTGTGCGGGGTGAGGCAGGAGCAGAAAGGCATCTCTGACTGAGGGCCTAATTATACAACTGCCAGCACCTCTGGGAAATAACTGACCGCAAATGTCAGCTCATCAGCAGGGCAGGAGCATTCTTGCTGAAGTATAAAATTCTCCACATTAAAACTCTGCACTTCACATTGTATCATTTTCAAGCGCACGGCTTAAAACTGATCATGCCCGACATCTTCCCATATCTTTTGTGTTTTCCCTTCATTGGTGGTGCCAGTTTCAGCACCTGCCACAAGCAAATAGGTGTGTAAATTAAAAATGTGCTTTGTCTGCTCTGTGCTGACCTTGCTCACAGATTGTTGGCTGTACTTACAGCTGAGGCAAAACCCCCACACATTCAGTGCAACAAATTCCTTGCATCATTTCAAGATTTGTCCCTCATTTTATAAGTTGTGTTTATTATAAATTGAAACTTGAGTAAGGAGTTGGAATAACTTCTCGAAAATTAACCTTTTCCACACATACCCACACCTAAGTAATAGAGAAGTAAGCAAGGAATAAAAGTCACCGTTTGGTGTTACTTGTCCTTCAGTTTTTCTGTTTGGCTAGATCTCTGCATTCCCTGCGCGTTCAGAATCAATCATATGAGTCTGTCAAAAAGCCGTTTTTTTGTTATTTCTGCCCAGAGAAAGAAAAATAATAATTGAGTGAACACATAATGGGAAAACCTGCTCCCACTGGGATGTCAAGTCCAGCTTTGTAGACATCATAGGTTTGTCTAATTCAAATTACTTTGGCATGACTGTTAAAATTTGCTCTGTATGGTTTATTCCTCTCAGCTCTGTGGCATTTTTCCTGCCCAGCCTCACTGCCATATGGTTTCCAGCACAGCTCTGGGTGAGGTGGGGCACAACCATAGACTGCTCTCCCAGCCTCTGTGCCAGCCTCGTGCTCTGCTGAAACATGCAGACAACATGGCCATGAAAGAGGCCCACAGAAACAGTCACAAAGAAAGTAATTTTTCATTTTCAAAGAGTTTTCTCAGCATTTTTTTCTACTCTTCCTCTTTTATTGTTTTTAATCAAAACATTTACCATCTTAGTCAAAGCTCTTTAAAACACAACCTCCTGTGAAGTTAAAATGTAGAATGCAGTTGGTGAAAGAATTTTTCCTTTGTTACCTCCTGTGTCATGATATTCAAAGACACACTCCTACCAATGTACAGGTAAAAAGTACAGCTATTGTCTTGAGTAAATAAACTAAAGAAAGTACTGAGTTGTGGCATAAAATTCTGTCTCCTCTGTTGAATGCCAACCCTTCCCCTTCCATAAGGAAACACATAAAACAGAAGGTTCCATTTCTCTCCTCCTAAATTTCATCCTTAAAAAAAAAAAAAAAACCCAAGGCAGAAACCCCTTCCTTTTTCTCTCACTCTAGTAAGAACATTGCTGCCTTCCAAATGGGCCATAAATTCAGACTCACCATGTGCTGGCACTCCTGCTGCAGCTCCCACCAGCTGTATGGGTTCTGCAGCCACGGACCACGCATGAGGAACATGGAGAGGACACTGAGACCCCCATGGAGCAGGTGCCAATTGGAAATCCCCAGTGACCACAATGCTGATCCGTGTCACAATTCAAAACTCCAATACCTGTGTTGGGAAGAATTCAAAAGTCTGTTTCAATTAAAGAGAAACTGCAGGCATACTTCTCTCACATGTATAGCCTTCCTTATGTTATTTGTTTTTAAAAAATAAAGACTTTCTGAGTATACCCAGTATCTGTTTTTCTGGCAGTTAAAACCAATATTTTTTATTCTATGCAAGCAACTAGAGTGAGCTGCAGAGTGCTCAGCATCACCAAACCACATCATTCTATTAGAGTAAGGGATACCCATCAGCTTCAGACTATTCACTTTAGCTAATGGATATTAATAAGATTAAGTGAAATTCAAATACTTTCTGAAAGGAATAGATATTTATCATCAACCCTCTGCAGGGCTGGAGGATGGTATTATTTCTGTTTTCCTGCTGGGAGGGCTAGCAAGGGACTTATGCAAAATCACACCAATGTCTGTGCTCCTGGCCAGGCTCCCCCTGCCCTGCAGGGCTGGAGCAGCTCTAACCCCAGAGCACAAGGTAAGTGTGGGCCCTGCAAGGAGCCAGTGCTGGGGTCAATCCTGCTGGGAGCTGCTACTGATCACTAAATGTGACTCCTGAAAAGATTCATGGAGACGCAGAGCTGTGCAGAAGGCAGCTTGTCAACAGCACCAGCAGAGAGAAGAATTCACTGTGAAACTGCAGAGCTAAAACACTTCAAAATGTCAAGGCAGGATGACAACCCACAGGCAGAGTTATCTCTGCGGAGTTAGGACGTTTCATGGAGAATGCATCCCACACAAGTCATCCTGGTGCTGAGACTGTAAACACACTCCTGGCTGGCACAGCCAAGGCACAGCACGGGCTGGTTTTACACTGGAGGACCCTGGGGTGACCCAGGGATGATGTGGTGTGAGTGGGTGAGAACCAGGGCCTGGTTCCTGCTCAGAAATGATGTGTGCTGTGATTCGGGACTCTCTGTGGCTCTCGCAGGGGGCGGCTCGACCCCTGGATGCAACTACTCTGGAATAAACTTCTGGAAAGCTTTTAAAAGACACCATGTTTCTGAAGTGCCATCTGCAATTCTGGGGGGGGGGGGACAGGGAGGGAAAAAAAACCTTTTCTCCCTTCATTTGAGAAAGTTTTAGGTTGTTCAGATAGTTTTCTCCTTAAGCATTTAATATTGATGCTTAAGGAGAAAGCAGCAGGAAAAGGGTGCTGAGAAATACCATCTTTCAAATCACAGGTCATAATCACTCAGAAACAGGAATCTGGTGCTCTGCTCTTCACTAAAAGAGAGAGAAAAAGTTCCTTACTTTTGTCCACTAGCTATAAATTAATTTTATTTCATTAAATTATACTTTTGTCATTAAAACAGTTGCCAGTGGAGTGACCATAAATGTAACTTCTCAAAGACAGAAAGTTAAGGAAGGTTTAAAATCACAGAGGTTTTTTGCATACAAATGTATTAAAGGACTTCCTTCATTCACTATGTGACTTACAGTTTGAAGATTGCTGTGGCAAGAAGTTTTACTGCCTCCATATTACCCCTGGACAAGTCCAGTACAGGCAGACACAGCTAAATACTCTAGAGTGACCCAGTATTTTGCCTCCTCCTTCCCTCTCACCCCACATCCCCCAAACCAGAAAATTCTATGCAGTACCTGTAACAGTCTCAACACTTTTGGCACTACACCCCAGTCACCCCAGAAACATGCTGCAGGAGACATCGGTGTTCCCAGCATTCACAGACGTGTCCAGCTAATTAATGAGTCATTAAAAGTTGCCACCTATCCATTCCTGTTGCAGGGAGCTGTCAGAGGCACAACGGGCTGTGACTTTGCGCTTGCCTGCAGAGATCAGTACGACACCTCAAATCTGAACCCGCTTTAAAACCTTATGCCTGGTGAATAGATTAATTTGTTGCAGGACCTAAAAGTCATGGATTTTCCATACTTTATCTCCAGTCTAAAATACAAGCTCAATATCTGTAATGCTTCAGAGGCAGGAAAAGAGCGGAACGTGTCCTTTGGCAGGTTTGTGTCTATTCTTCTCGCTGCTCGCCGTTTGTTGTTTCCCCACCTCGCCAACCCACGCAGCACCTCAGCAGCATCCCTGGCAGCATGCTATGGGGGAGATAATCCTAATTAGAGTTATCAGGCCCATCTTGATTTTGACATGATGCTGCACACTGCTGTGCAGGCTGTGGACGGTACATCAGCCCCCCCCACCCCCCAGATGTAGCACAGCTCCTAATGCTCAGCTCAGCTCGAGTTTTAAAGGAAAAGAGAAGGTCACCAGCAGCTCGCAGCAAATCTCCTCCTGATTCTGTGCCAAAACACAACCGCTTGTCCCCAGAAGAAGTCCGGCTTTCTGGTAGATTTGCTGCTTTATACCTCTTCTCTTAAACTGGATCTCAATGAAGTAGTCACATATCCACACTGTTTAGAAACTGAGTTCATTTTCTGTTGGACCAGCTCTAAAAGCCCAGTCAGGAAATAGTGAATAAGCTCAAAATTAAGCTATAAAACACACTATATCCATATATTAGGATACAGGAATTGAAAATACACTCACAAGTGTTACAACTATAAATATGGCCTAAAGGGGAAGGAAAATATTTTTTTCCCTATTCTCTGGACTTCTGAGACATAGCCTTGCTTTGAAAATGCTGGTTTAGAATTCATTAAGAAATGAGAACCAACAGTATCAAAATTTCTCCTCTTTCTTCTTGGAAACCAGATCACAAGTACAGCATGATTTTAAAGCACAAGAGATTTTGATTTTTCCAGTAATTCTGCTATCTAGTTGTGCTGCTTTAATTAGCTATCAGCAGCACTTAATTTATTTCTAGTGCATTGTTGCCAGCTTTTTGCATATCTTTCCCAACCTGTGAAAAATCACAAAAATAGACCTACAAAAATTAATCTTCCTGTTCCCTGTGCAGAGATATTAAAATGGTAATTGCATTCTTTATACCTCTAAAACCTGGTTCTACTTCTAGATACTTATCTGAAAGCCCAATAAAACTGTGTGATAGCAGTTGTTGATGCTACTTACACTTTACTGGAAGTTATTGAGATCTGATAATAATCACTATATTGTAAATGCTTCACACAGCAAGGCCAAAGTTCCTCCATGCCTTTGATTTCTATGCTGAAGGGTGATTGCCTGGACAAATAAACTCCATTTATTAATTCTTAGCATCATATTACCTTTATTTGTTATAGCACAGAAACAAATCTTGCAATTTCAAAGGTACTCGGCTGGCAACAGAGCAATTTCTTGAAACCCCAGAGCTCAAATACAGAGTCCTTCCCCATGAGCAGGTAGGTCATGTGCTCAGACCCCACTTTACTCCTTTTTTCCATCGTGCATAGCAAGGCTAAGCAAGAATTACCCACAGCTTCGCTGGAGGCACCTTCCTTACTTGTGACCCAGACAGGCTCTTCAGGAAACACAATTGCTCTGATTATTCATTACAGAACCACAACTTATGCTGGAGCAAAGCTTTTGATTTCAAAAAAGGGAGAGAACAGAGATCTGTTGGAAATTCAGCATTTTTTTACTCCAGAAAAAGTGGTATCAAAGAGTGAAGGAAGCAAACATGTTACACTGTTAAAACCTTGTCTAATGTTTGGATTTATTTCAGTGTTGTTTGGCAAGTTCTCACAATAGGCAGCTTCCGATGCCCTCAAGTAATTGCGAAAAGAAACCCCATTAAGAGACCTTGATGAGGGGAACTATTAAAATTGAATATAAAGTTTACTCTGATGAATCTCCCTACTTCATTTTTGTAGCAAATAATATAGTTCCACGTTGGGTTTTATCCTTTCACCAGAAGTGTGAATTATAGTCCTATAAATTCACCCTTACTGTCAATTAAATTGAATAAACATTGTGTGAGTGAATTAAGAAGAGATACAAAACAATTCAATACCAGGGTTAGTTATTGAGGAGGCTTTTTAATGAACATAAATTGATGTAATTAAAATAAATTTGCTTTTCATGTTTCTCAAATAGATGCCCTGTAGCCATTCCTGTAGAATACTGGAGCAAAACAAACACTGGGCCAAAGCTACTATCGTTCCTCAGATATAAATGTGAGCTTCCTGCTCTCTGGGATTTCGGAGATGAGTGAGGCTGGGGGATGTGCCCTACTTAAACAGTCCTGAAAGGAATGTAATAGAGGAGAAAAAAAGTCAGCTTTTTGTTAAATTCAGTTTTTCTCCTTAGAACCAACTTCTTTTTATGGAAGGAAATGAGTAAATAAAAAGGCCTTCCAACATTACTCTTTATAGGCTGTTGGTAACTAGTTGGTCACTTCTATGAATTCTGGGTTTTGATACAGTCCTATGTCAGGATCACATTTAAAACCAACATGCAAGGTGAGAAAAGCATTTTTGCTGTTACAAGGTCTCACTCTCTTTCCTTCTTTGTGTCCCTAAAATAACAGGAATAGAATCACTGACATTTTTGACTGCTTAAGGATGGGACATATAAGTCATCTCAGGACCAGCAGATACCAGAGAGGCCTAAGAGTAAAGGATACAGAGCAGAGAAAAGCAGAACACTAGATGAGTTCAGCTGGAATCCATTAGATCATTTTAAACAGATTGAGATTAACAAAAGAATTATCAAAATTTTTGGCATTTGAGTCCTACAGTGTGACAGTGATGATCCTGAATGTGGAGGTGTGTGCATGCCCAGAGCTCCCCTCTGAAACTGCTCTCATCTCAGCCCATAAGGACAGTGTCAGGAGAATATGTGTCCTGCTGCCAAAATAAAGGTTATGGTCACTTCTCATTGCATAGTCCAGTTCTCCAGATTGCTCCAAAAAGAACATTCAGCTTTAGAGCACAGGGAATGCATAAGAAAAAAAAATGCCATCCCTGACAGCACTCTGTTCTTCCTGTCATCTTCACTGGGGCTCCTCCAGGCTCCCAAACTGGAGCCCCATTGCCTCTGTCAGATACGCTCTCCAAACCAGCTTCCATTTCAGGAGTTCTCCTTCACATGGCAAAATTATTCGAGATTGAAAATAGAAAAAGGATATTTTTTGTGTGCAACAGCATCACTGACAATTAGTGCCTTTGGCATCCCCTCTACAAAGAGAGGAATTTCACTTTGTGGATAAATAAAGAGCTTGGGTCTCCAGGGCTGTCAGCCTTTAACAAACAATAAATGTATGCACTAGCACAGAAGGGAATATAAATCAGAACAGCAACTTGAAGAGTCTTTCTTAATAACACAATATATGTTTATCTCCAAGAAAAGAAGGCCCAGCAGCTACGAAACACCACGAAATTCCCACACAACATGGCATTGGCTGGGGCCCTTAGCAAGGTAAAGCATGCCTGAAGAGATGTTGGTGTTCTGAACATCAGAGACCCGCATGCTTAAAGGAAGGAAATCACAGCACACCGTTTCTCCCAAGGCACTGCCAACTATTGTTCCTTATAATTGCAAGCATAAGATCTAAAAACATTACCATTGCCTTGATGAGGTGGTTTGCAAACTGGCAGCATACCAAGCACTGCTTAGGCTGTGTGGCACAATCTGTGCAGTCCTTAAATCTCAATGCACATGTCTCTCCACCCTTAGAGGATGGCGGCTTTGATAAAGGCATACAGTTGGGAAGCATGATTCCATGATTTACAGCATGCCTTTAGGGTGAGGCAGTTCTGCTCTTTTCAGCGCATAAATTTTTCCCCTTTTTTCCCCCTTCTCTCTTCCGATTTTTCAAGGTTATTATCTCAATGCTTTTTCCTTGGTACCAATTCCTCTGAACTTGAGTTCACAATGACTCACAGCAGGGAGGCACAGAGAGAGCTACCACCAGAAGCCTCCTCCCTGGAGGAGCTTCACAATGCTGCCTATTATTTAGCAACTTGAAATGCTGCCTTAATGGCACACATCTCTTAAACATCCCTCTCTTTCATTTATTCACCCCAGGGACCCCAGACATAGAGATGTATCTCCATTCTCTATCCCACCCTGCCCACTGGCAAGCTGATGGAAGGGGGGGGCTGTCAATCTCTAGACTGCATTTGTGACTCCCAGCACTGGTGTTTGGAGAGCTGAACTCATAGGCTCCAAAGCTCAGTTCAGCCATGTATTTACCCACCAGTGAAAGCCCTGAAAATGGTTAGAAAACAGCCCATCTTAGGGGAGTATTAAATTTGGGAACAGCCATACTCATTCCTCTACCCACCCCCAAAATCAGAGGTGTAATGCACTGGAGAGGACACTCCAGAGGCTTTGACTGTGCTGCAATGTGTGTTAAAAGCCTCTCTGCTGGTGCTTGGTAGAAGACCTACTTAGTAGAAATATACCCTCCTTAGCAGAGGATCTCTCTTATGGCAGTTTAAAGTCAGCCATCCCTCCTTGCACTCCCACACAGTATTTACTCAGCAGAAGAGGACAGAAACTAGGGATATACAACCATAAAGTTCTGGAAGGAAATCGACTCCCCCGGGCTCATTAGTGGTGGCAAAAGAACAGACCATTCTGCCTCCATTCAGGCTGAGCCCTGCAAGTTGAAGACACAGCAGGCTGCCAGCAGGATACAGGGCCATTACATGGTACTGGCAAGTCCTCAAACTAACCTACTAGTCATTTAAAACTATCTATTGTTCCTTCTAAATGTCTCTCTCCCAAAAACCACGGCAGGTGAAATCCAATACCATGCACTGGCTCACAAATAGCTATTCATTTTAAGAAATCTTTCACCTGAATCGTTTGTTAGAAGCTTCTAAGGAAAACACTGGGTAATAGAAAGTGTAGGTGAAATGACAAGTTGAACTGATTGCACACAATAAACAAAGCACCTGGGGCTTCAGTGTGCCACAGCTTTGTTTGGATGAACAGGATAATGATGTAAGCCTAGCAGTGGTTCAAGATTACAGGCTACTTCTCAGTTCTATTAAATTCACCATGTGATGCTGAGCCTGAACTCTCAACTCTTTTTTTTTCCCTTGACACATTTGCTTCTGTATTATTCATTTGCAAGAGAAGGACCTCAGAAGAAGGTCTGCCTTCTTCCAGGGACTTCTCTGTCTCCGTTCTGGCCGTAGCAACATAATCCCTTGAAGGCATATCTAGTAATTGTCTTAACATGTACACAATTACTATTAATAGTAGTTATAAGCATAGACATAATTATTTTACAATCTCATGACCCATATAGCAGTTCTCTGCAGTTCAGACATTAGTCACATTGCCCAAGACTGTAATGGTAACATTCAACCCCTGCCATGACTAGACACAGGTTGACTGCTTGCAGCAAAAATGGTTGTTTAAAAGGTGCTGTAGAGATGGCAGCATCACACTATTAAAACCAGATTAAATTAATTGAATTCAAAAAAACCAGACACAAGAACAGAAAGGATAAAATATATCTCTCTCAGGACAGTATGTAGCTGCCTTTACAGTTAGTATTCAAAGACAAATCGTCCTCAGGAAGTGCAGCACAGACACAGATGGGTCAGGTTCTTCTCTTGCTTTCCCTGTAAATGGGACAAGACAAGCTGAAGTGCAGAAAATGGGGAGTGTTCCTCTCCTACTCGCCCCCACTTTAGCAATCTATGAATAGCACAGATTAGTTTCACCACTTCCCAGCCTGGATTGCTCCCCACAGGGATAAACACCTGCAGAATGTGTCAGCAGGACACACATCTTCCCAGACTGACAGTGGCACATGGGCTACGTGCAGGCTGGAACAGACTTCCCTTCCCTTCCTTCCACCACTGCACACGCTGACCATCTTCAGGTGACTCCAAGATCACCACACATCCAGGAGATCTGAGGCAAGTGAGGGCTCAGGACACATGAATGAAACCCAGAAAGGGTCCAGCAGATTGGCAATGCTCCAAGTCAAAACACAATCATACTGAAAATCCTATCCAAAAAAACCACCACTGCCCACTGGAGGAGGTCAAGGTCTTACTGTGCAACTTTCTCCTTCACGCCGCAGAGAAGTACATGTTGTCTTTTCTTCACTATGAAATCTGCCTTTTGCATTTGATCACACAACAGTACAAAGTGAAGCTTTATGCAAAACAACAGAAATTTCAAGGCTGGCTGCACCCCAGAGTAGGGTAACGTGTGCCCTGGCACAGCACTACCAGCAGTCTATTGGCAAAAGGCAGCTCATCAGACAGAAATCAAATTAACAGAGGGTGGAGAAAGAATATACTCCCTTCCCCAAGGGTACCTTTGAAAGGCTTCAGAGAGAAGGGGATGAGCACAGCCACAGCTTCGAAACTGTGCCTGTCCTGGGCCAGCTGCAGTGATATCCCCCCATCCCCAGCCTTCAGCTCTCTTGGGCACTGATCCATTATCCCGTTCTGCTGCTGTGCAGGAGGAGAAAGGTTCCCTAGGCATTTCTGCCTTCCCTCCCTCTGTCAGACTCCTCTTGAAGCTGTACTACAGCCCTGAGCTGGCCTGACACTGTTCACGTCTCTTCTGCTCAGCATAATCCCTCAGCTAATTGCTGTATGGGCGAGGCACCTCTTCCCATGCATGAGACACTGCTTGGAACATGAATATTTCATAAATGAATACAGACTTTTCAAAAATTATTAACACATTTCTGCAATCCATGTTCAAGGATTGCTGCAAAATAAGGCAGAGCTGTGCTTTCAGGGTCTCGCTTTCCACTCTCAGACTGATCCTGACAGTGTTTAAAACATGCAGCTACAGTCTTATTATGCAGTATTAATACAACAGATCTCAAGGATATTTATTGACTGCTGCTGCTAAGAAGCATTTTGAAATGGTTCCTTGACTCCCATTAGATCCTACGCTAAGGTAACATTTCCAGGGAGTTTATTTGTATTTCAGAGAAGAACACACTGACCATGTTCATTCTTTCCAATATTTCTTCCAGACACAAGGGATTATTTACCCCTGCTTGCATGCAAATATCTCATCTAATTCATTTTGTTCTTTTAAAATGCTGGTTAAATAAAGCTTTTCAAGGAAATAGAGTCTGTTTCAATTTATCTTAGTTGAAACTGGGACTATAAATCTCTTTAGTTTCCTTTATTGATCTTAGACAAAATTACAAATATAAATTACAGCTGCTGCAAATTAAATGTCTAATGACTGTGTTTGAAAGCAAATGCAACAGTGTCAATAACACATTATATAAGACACAGTGAGAATAACATAAAGCTAACATTCCCTGCTGAAAGCAAAGGGTTCCTGTGAAAACTCACAGCCAGGGGGTCCCTTCTCCAACAACTAGATCCCCCTCATATCTCTGGTTAATTTATAAAATTAGCTACACCAGATCTACAGGATTTACAGGTGGTTTGATGTACCTATCAAGAAAACTCAAGTTTTCAATTGGTTTGATAGACACCATCATTTCAGAGCCTAACAGCCACATAGAGAATCTTATAGAAAAATGGCAAGCCTTGGCTAAAACTCAAGATTGAGAACCATAAAGTTTGTACACTGGACCTAGAGAAGAATCCAGTCCTAGCTTGTGATGCTGAATCACTGTACTCAAAGAGACAATACATATTCTATAGAGCTTATGCTGAAATATATAGAAACATAGCCAGATTAACTGCCCCACCAGTTCTCTCCACTGTTTAGCTCGCTGAAAACACTGGTCACAGGGTCATGCTTTAGAAGGGCAAATATCAAGAGACGCTGCTTCAGGTACGATACATTTCTTATGAAGAAGCCTCTATTCCACATAGCAGCATAATCATCAGTTTTCTACACTGCTGACACTTAGACCCTTAAGCACAAAGGTATCTGTTTACCAGGTCATGAAATTGCAAGTATAATATCACTGACTGTGCTGTGCTTGATAAAACCGTAAAACATTTCATTTTGCTGCCTACTGAGCTTTAAAAAACCCCAACACTGGAAAGAAGACAACATTCTTGTCACCATCAAAGTGTTTCAAAATACCTACTCTTCTGCCTGTGATCTGTGGACACGCATTTTTCCTTCACTGCAGTTCTCCCACTCCTTTCTGGTACAGATAGCACTGCAAATATCCAGGAAAACTGACTCCTCTTATGCTGCATTAAGTTTTATATGATCACAAAGCCTCTCTCAATACGTGTAACTCTGTGTAGTCAAGGTATTAACATTCCTACAAATTTTCTGAAGTGAGCACCTTGGTAACTAGACAAATGAGCTCTCCATTTATCCAGAGATAAATGCAGGACACAGGCACTGGAAATCCTGTTGTCTTTGTGGCTCACAGAACTTATTGTTTCTAAGCAGAATTCAGATGGTCTGATAGACACCATTGATTCAGGGTGTTCCAGCCATTACAAGTGTTGCTTGTGAAAGTCCTGCTTGCAAATGTGCCATAAATGGCAGCTTTGACTGACCTGTATTGACTGTGGAAACCAGAAAGGCTTTGCCCACTGGACCAGGCAGCAATCCAATACTGGCATGAGGTGCTGGTCAGAAGGGCAGATCTGACAGATCCTCCCAGCCTGGAAGCTGTCCCATAGATGGAACTCGTCCTCTGTGCTTACAATGGGCAGTAAACCTTGGTTTTGCCTTCCCTCATCATGTAACACAAAAAGAAAACAACCGGAGCAGCAGTCTGTGTTCTGGCATCTCTGTGTTTTTGGAGGAAGAAGCTGGATTTCTTTTTCTCAAAACAAACTCATTCAGAGAATCTCCCCAAATGCCTGCAGTGACTCTGGTACCCCTTGCTGTTTTAATGGTGAAATCAGTGGGCAGCCCAGTTGTACTCTAAACCTGTTGTCACTACGGCTGGTAGAGCTGCATCTCCAAGGGGGGAGCACAGGAGGGCACGGCTGGCCTCTGATGCAGGGATAGTTCTGTAAACCAGCCTCTGACACACCTTTTTGCCCTTCACTGAGTATCATTTTGTGGAATTTCATCATTTACTTTGACCTTTATCTGTGTTTGATACCAAAGCTTGACTCGTCATAAAGAAAACTTGAAGAAAACATCAGGCAGCAAGCTCAACATCTGCACAGGAGAGGCAGATCTCAGTGAACAGATAAATATGATCACCTTGCTGATAGCCAAGAAAGATCTCCCTATTCCAACGCCAAGCTGCCCAAGGCAGGGTTTTACTCCTGTCTCAACACCACTGATTCCTTCTCAAAACCCCCAGGTCTTGTATTCAGCTCCTTTGGGTAAGAGTGCTGCACTTACCTGGCTTTGGGAAGATTTTTCTCCTCACCATTAATGTTAGTCAGCCCAAGCTGCTCTGCCTGTACACATTCATGCACATACAAATTTCAGTGACTCTCTTCCTCAGGAATATTCTACAAAAGTCATTAGCTGGATGTAAAGTTCAGCTGAGAGAGTTATCAACATCCAACAGTAAATGTTGCAATCTCAGTGTTAAATGGCAAAGAGACAATTACAAAGATCAGGTTAAATACCTCTCATAATGTCTACGAGCTATAAGGCTTGAAATGTTTGCTCTGAGAACTGTAACTCAGGAGTACAGGGTCTGGGTAATAGTGAACCAGAGGGGAAAGAACTGATCCCTTCCCTGGGGTCCCTGGCCCCTCTTCTCCAGTTGTTTACAGAAGGGAAAAGCACAGTTTTTGTTCAAAAATCTTGTGGAGCTTTGCAGGCGTAAGACACATGGAAATCTCTTTGATTGTATTTAAATATTTCAGAGAGGTGACCAGACTTTGGAAGTTTAATTACCTTAAGCCATGAGAGGGCAGAGAACGAGAGCAGTGACAAAGAGAAAGAAATGAAGAAAAATGAACTTTTTCCAGGACAATAAAATGTTACTATTTATGAACCTGCAAGAGAATTAGAGCTGAAATAATTAGACAGGAAAAGAGATTTTAATTAATGATGGTAATTCTTATGAAAGGAACCAGATTGCCAGCCCTGGAAACTGCCAGTTTGCTTTATCCACAATGTCCATACAATCTCAACAAGACTATTTCAATGTCCCCAGCACGGGACATTGTCCTGAGCTCAGAAGTTCAGAGTCTGATTGCTCACACATCTTGCCTTTTGCTGCAGCTGAGCTTTGCAACATGAATAGTTGTTCACTAAATCAATTCCATGGTACAAGCAAATCCTTTGGCATGGACCAATTGATCACTAGTGGCTTCAATCAGCTTACAGCAGTGACCAGGAATCAGGAAACATACTGAAATAAATGTGGAGTCCCACAGGTTCAAATGACCATCAGAGTCTCAGCCTGAGGAATTCACAGCAAATGGGCCACCAGTTTCCTCCAATGCCTAAGTAACCCTCAAAAAAACAAACAAACAAAAACAACGAAAAACAAAACAAAAAAAGGAGCCTTTTACTCAGCTCATGCCATTTTGGTTAACTTCTGATCATTCCATTTAGAACCATCAGTTACTCATGAGTGCCATAGCTGTGGGGGACACGAGGCATCACGTGTTGCAAGAGCAGCAGCTGCAGAATTGGTTTCCAAGTTGGAAGGCGAGCGAGAAGATTGGCTTTTTTAGTAGTTGTTAATAAAATCCTGGAGTGATGGAGCATTAGCAGAAGCCTTTCACCATCTCCCTTTGCATCCTGTTCTCCATGCTTTTGCAGCTGGATGGAGAGTTCCAGCTCCCAGAAATGCTGAGCAGACTAAAAGCTACAAGTCCTCTGGTAGAAGGAGAACTGGCCTGGCCTGTCCCTGAAAATTTGATTTCTAATCCCCACTGGCCAACCAACACAGCTGGCTTAAGCTAAACACCTCGCTGCAGTTCTCATAACATCCCATGGCAAAGAAAGAATGATTCTCACTACTTGAGCCTAATATGAAATAGATTAAGTCACATGTATCAAATTCACTTTAACATGAGCATTTCTATTACCTGGGTCAGGGAGTCTGTGCAGTCACTCTCCAAAACCCACTGTTATTAATTCAGCAATTATAGCTTTATGGTGGCAGGAAATCCTTGGTGTTTGAGCTGGGGCTGGAAAGCTGTAATTCTGAACGGGACATGACATGAATTACTGGATTGCTGTAATTTTTCAGCTTTTTGTGCCTTTTCACTGCATATATTAAAAATACAGCAAGTAATTCACTTTTAATTATGCAGATTCAAAGACAGTAAGACAAGAGATGGATGAGTTTTTAAATGCCTGCTCTGCCTGGCCACCTGGGGTTAGCACAGAAAATCCACCAGCTAATCAGGTGACCTGGCCCACCACGCTCCTGCTTGCCTGGGTGTACCAAAAAATTACCTCTTTTTTAGTATTCTGCACCATTACAAGAGCTTAGAGTAGAGGAAAGAAACTGCCAAACAGAGGGAAAGCTGGGTAAAGGCAAACCTTTTCAACCTGCCTTCCCTGCTCCTTGAGGTGATCGAGGACGGGTGATACACAGCAGCTCTCACACGTGACATCCCCATAAGACCTCAGAGCCTTTCAGGTATCAATATCCTTTCTAATCTGGCCATTCTGTTCCTGGTATTAGGGCTTGGTTTTACTGGGACAGCATCCTCAGCCACTATTTCTCAATGAGAGGAAAAATTTGCCCAATACAGATATTCCAAATGACTTTTAATTAGAATACCACAGTGTGCATCAGCTTCCATGCCCTGCAGCTCTACCCTTGGCTCTGCTCCTCTGCACAATCTGTGGCTGCAACCAGCTTTTACATGCACATGTCCACACACAGGTCTGCGAGCCAGTTTTAAAGGCGAAATAAGTTACACAGTCTCAAAGCTGTTGTTCAATTGTAAGATAGCAAGTGCAAGTCATGATGGCTTGTTAAAAGTCTCGTGGCTGTATCTAATAGCTGCAGTGTTCAGTGTGGTAATTACAGAGGCGAGAGACTGCTGAACATGTGTAAAAAAGGAAATAATTGGAGTAGCAGTAATGCAAAAGCTTCTTCAAGCCTAGAGCAATTGTTATTTTGCCCTCCTACTGATGTGCTACTTATCAAGGATACAGTGGTTAGAACCCAGCTCTCTAATGAATGCTAAGTTCAGGTGTTTTCTATCCAGAAACCCCAACGCTTCATATCCTGTACATCCACAGTTTAGAACAGAGAGGTAAAATTACTCAAGCTCCTTATTGCCTTGCCCTGAAAGATTACATCTGCCTCTTTTACCTGGAAGCCTGGGAGAACTTTCAAGCTAGCACATTAGCAAATCTCCAGCAACCTACCAAAAAAAAGCGGGTGCTAAAGAAGGTGCTCACAAGACACTGCTGTGCTGAGTTGTTCACATTAATATTTACAAATCAGGTGGGAACTTTTCTCTAATCTCTTCATCCTCTTTTCCCCACCCTGAGATGTCTCACTGCTGGTCTCAGTCTTGCTTCTTTGAAGGTGATTTCTTGCAGCTTCCTCAGCAGCTATTCCGTGTGCTGAAGTCTTTCAGTGCTTGCCTGGGTGCCTATTGCGTAGAGTTTCAAAAGCAGAAATCTTCCTGAAGGGGAGTGGGTGGTTCAAGTGGGGTTTTTTCTGTCATGTCCTTGGCATTGCTATTACAGATCTCACTCAGATACGGTCTCTGCCCTGCAACCCTGGAATTCAGCCTTATTCTCAAGCTTTTTTGAAACTCCTCGTTCCATGTTGGCACTCCTGCTGATCACAGCCTTTACAAATCCAGGCAGAACTGAGCACCACCTTCACCATACAGGTTCTGTAGAAACCTTAGCAATGCATTAGTCATTTGCAGTCTCAGCCACTGCTACTTCTTTTAAAATTGTGTTAAATTCCTGCTCTTCGCAGACTGCAGCACAGAGTTAGTTCCCTTACCTGTTTATCTGCTTCAGGTTTACAAAGATGTGTTTTGTTGGGCAGAGGAGAATCACCATTTCAGTCACTTACCAACATGCACCACCAGTTTGTTCCCTAATTGCACTTGCAAGCCATGGAGTGACTTCTCTCTAAATCTCATATTGGAATATTTTTGGCTAATCTGACATAACACCTGAACACCCTGTGTCTCTGTGAACTCACCCCCAAAGCAATCTCAGTCCACAGAGCTGAAGAGCTGAAGCACTACTGCAGTAGGAAAAGTAGCTGTTGTGAACAGATGAGTGTGAACTTCTCTCCTTGCCAATCTTGCTAAAGGAAAAGCTGATTCCTATTTATAATCAGAAGGAAATGAAGACCACAATACAAGATGTTGACAGTGTGATTGAGGATTTATTTTAAACTACAGAATAAAGCACACCCAATATCTTGGGCTAATGGAGATTAAAGACTTGGGTGGGTTCTTCCATTCTCATCTGATCTCACCACTATGTAGCAATGGTTCTTATGACTCTTAAAATTAATTCTGGAATACATGTCTGCTGCCAGTTCTACCAACCAAAGACTGTGTAAAGATCAGCTTTTAATGAGAATCAGTTTAACCCCACTTACTTCCTTAATGTCAGTGGCTTCATAGAGAACACTTACAAACTTGCATGTTAAGTAAAGCAGTTAATTGTGCTGCTGTACTGGGTTTAGACATAAAAGGCAGAATTAATAAAAGGTTTAAAGAAAAGGTTTAGAATAAGAGTTCTGAATGCAGAAAAAGGGTTAGTGTGAGTCAATGCTAGTTTGTAAATAGAAAGAATGGTTAATATTTGGTTAAATGATAAAAAAAAAGAATGTTTGTTATTGGTATGAATGACTTATGATAGATAGAAAAGAAACATTTTGATGAAAGCAAGTGATAGAAACACCAGACTAGAAATACCCATTTCTGAGCTTGCCCCAAACGAATTCTCCTACAGTCCACAGAGACCAAAGAGCAACTTCAGGATGTATTTCATCTCATCCTGTGCAGGTTCCTGGGGGGCCCAGACACACAGGTGGGTGACATGGGATGGCCCTGCACTGCCTGGACACTGCCTGCCTATGGAGCCAGGGGCTTGAGGGAATCAATAGCAGCATCCAGGCCAGTGAAAGCTTCCAGTGGTGGAATCTAAGGGTACAGTAAGGCACGGAGGAGTTTTGGCAGAGGGCTGGAGGGGTCTAACTTTCATTTCAGTGGACAAAACAACAACAACACAACACAAACTAAACAAACAAAAACAAAAAATGCAAATAAACAAAAAAAACCCCCAGCCAAACCAAAGCAAAAAGTATTGCAAGCCTATTTGCATCTTTAGGCACCTCAATACCTCTTTTTATACCTACTTAGAGCAAGCAGGACTGTAGATTATCAAGGAAAGATTAGAGACTTTCAATTCACAATTCATTTCTTAGCAATTCTGTTCTTACCCTTACCCAGGACAGATTGTAAAATGATTGTATTGTCCTTAAAGACTAAATCAAAGTAAGCAAAAAGGTAAGGAAATATTTTCTACATGACTGCTGCCATTTTGGTTAAAAACCCGATTGAACAAAAATGAAAGGTATCCATAGGTACAGAATAAACTTCTTTTTTTTTTGAGTTTTAATGATCGAAGGCATTGTTTAAACAGCAAAGCTATTAGAGATTTACTTAGCTGATTTCTTTCTGAGTACACCAGAACCCTGATCCTTCCAACAATGAATGCTAGAGAAAGCAGCATTAGGCAAGTTACTGTGAAACCAAAGTGTATTTGTGCAGCAATAAAAAAGAAAGAATTGAGACAATAATGAGCAACCAAATAGTAACACAGTTAAGGGTGCTGCTTTGTAGGAGACAAGTGACTATTCTGAACTCTGAAGTGCCAGTGTAATGAATCACAAGAGCCCACTGAAATGAGAGCAAACATACAAATTCTTCTTACTTCAGTATGTACAAATACCAAAGCAATTTGGGGTTGTTAACCTCCACAGCTTGAGGACAATATGTTCATCATTACTGTATAGCTCTTGCCTCTTCAGAAATTCTCTGCTGGTTGGTTTTGATGTTCCACTGAAGCATAATGTGTGCCTGAAAGGATGCTCAATATGAGACAACACTGGCTAGGCTCATAAAAAGTGGACAACTTTTCCAAAAAGTAACTAGAAGAGCAGGCAAACTGATATTATATGTTATTGCTGACAGTGCAGATTATGGAAAGGCACAATATTTTTTTTATTTTTGCTTTTACACGGATCTTGTAGTTCCTCCTTTTCTGAAGAGCTGAAGAGTTTTTTCTCTACCTGCACTGCAGCTTCATCTCTACACCCCCCCCTTCTCCAGCTACACCTGAAGTGCACATACTTCCACCTTCTCTGCTCTGCTCCAAGTAGCAACAAGGACCACAACAAAGTTTTCTGTCAAAGACTCTTCACTGCCATCAACTGAATTTGACTGGAAGATCATTCAAAGACCAGTTAGTTGTGTGAGATTGGCTGGGCACACACCACTCCAGTGACCCCAGTGACCACTGCCCTGTCCTTTCTCCTGAGCCAGCCAGGTCATCTGTGCTCAGGGCTGGAGAAATACTTGGCCAGTGCAAATTCTGCCTTCCTACACATCCCTGAAGGATGACAAGCTGCACTCTCTGCCTGCTGTCAGCCCTGCACAGAGGGGCACAGTCATGAAGGTCACGAAGGAAGGCCCAGTAGGTACTTCAGTGCTATCCTTGTAGAAGCTGGGCACCCTAAATAGGGCCAGGGCTATAAAATCCCCTTCCACTGCAGCTCTGACTGAGTGTACATGCATTGGTGCCATGTTTGCTCTCTGTATCTGCAGCCTCACTGGTACAGAACTCTCCCTCTGGCACTCCTGCCATGAAGAATGTTTTATGAGCCAAGGCAAAAGATCAGGCCCTGGACAGAGATGTGCAAATGGCAAGAACATTCCTCCAGAAAGGTGCTTTCTCAGTTTGCTGAAAGTTTGAACATACAGATATATTATAACCTGGGTATGGGAATGTAAGTAGCAAAAAATACCTTTCTTTCTAGACCTGTTAATAATCAACAGAGAGCCAGGAAACAAGGAAAATGCTTGGAATTCTTCAACAGGCAATTGACTCTTTTAAGAAATGCCCCAACACATAAACAGCCACTTGTTTAGTTAGAGGAGGAGAAAATACCATAAAGCTTAAGAAGCATTTTGTTCAGGAAATCACATCTTTTCCCATTTTCCAGCTGACACATTGCATTGCAAGCCTGTCACAGCACATTACCTTGGTGATGTGATGTAATGCAACATTGCTGATGCAACCCAATCTGATGTGTCTAATGTGATACATCAGGTACAATATTTGGGAAGATTCTTCTGAAAACAGCATCCACAGAAAAGCTTCTTTCCTCATCTTTGCCAATTAAAAAAGCCTTCCCAAAGAATTGCATCACTTGCAGATAATTGCTTTTTCACAGGTAATTAGCAAATAAAATTAATTGTGGGAAAGGTTTGCTTTTCAGCAGCTCACACCAAAAAAAAAGGGGAAAACATGATCATAGCTGACATATACCTGCAGTCCCCAGGAGCAGGACAGCTCACCTGAGTAGGTGTTATTTACAGGGCTAGATTGTGCCACCATCAGGCTGAATTTTTTTCCCCCCTTTGGCAAGTGAGAATTGAGGTTCTGGAGCTCTGTGCTCATTTTCATTTAGGGCCCTGAAGTGGAGTTATGCTCGGAGGGAAAATAGCAGTAAAATCACCTTTTTGTCCAGAGATACATCAAAAGTCACCAAAAAAATAGGAAATATCTATCAACCTTATGAACTCTTCAGTTCATCAACAGACTGATAGATAAGCTTGCTAATCTCTGCAATAGAAAAATATCACCAAAAAGAGAATTAAACAAAGACACATCTCTCAGCAGATACAACGGGAAAACAGTGAATTCAATGTCATTTTCCTTGCATTTAGTGCCTGTCCCCTCCCTGCCACCGCCACACCCCCCTGCAGGAGCCTTGGGAGTGTAAATTGCTGTGGCCAGGGAGAGAGCAGCACAGGACTGGCACAGAGACAAAAAGCCAGGCCATTTCACTCTCTGTTTAGACTGATTTTTCAAGTGTAAAATGTAATTCAAATCTCCATAAAAAGCTATTTGCTCCCTAGTCTCAAGATTCTTACACCCAGTTTCAACCATGAAATCCAATTGGGAAAAAAAAAAGGAACAAACCAAAAAAACAAAGGAGCCTTATGCTCAAGGTCTGAAAATTCTGCAAGAGCCCTTCAGTCTCAGGCTCAGCTGTATCTTCAATGGCATCTGACCAGGTGTGCCCCTCTCCTCTGAAGGTAAGGCACAGTCTCTTGTCTCCAAAAGCCAGAATTTCAAAGCCCAGCACACCCCCCCCCTCAAAGAGCAGATATTTATTAGGTATTTGTACATCCATGGAGCTATTCTAACAAAAGCATCAAAGCCAAGCTTTCAGATTCTTGAAAATATGATCCAAAATGCACATGGCAAGTGTACAAATTCATCTCTGCCATGTAGAGTCCACACAATCCCTCGGGGCTTCTGCTGAGCTCTGGCCACTGACGGGATCACAAGCCCCTGTCTGCAGCTGCCAACCCAAAAGGGGGATTATTGCATAGGAGCAAAAATATTTCTCACCCTTCCTAATCCACCAGTGCCTTCCTTGCTGAGTCAGATTAGCTTTTAGCAAGAGTCCTGAAAGATTTATTTCGTGATTTGGACTTTCTTTTTCACTGTTTAATCTGCTAGCACATGTGAAGCTTTTTTTCTCTTTTATAGAGGCTTGTATTTAAATTATCTTAAATCACTGAAGGATTAGCAATGGACAAACAGATTTTCAAAGGTTTAAAATTTGATCTCCCTTCAGGAAAAAAGGTTGGATGCATATCTAAATTTTCCAAATCTCTTGAATATGAAAATTTATCAAATCAATTTAGAACACAGATTGCCATTTCTGCCACCAGTTTTCAGTGAGCTATTTCAGGAACAGCCTTTCTCACATTCTAATGTTTTCTAAATCAGGAACTGTAAGTGGAATAAAAGTACAATATTCTTTTGAGCATTTTAATCCAAAAGTAGGTAAAACGCTACATTGTCACAATTTCTAACCCCTCAACTAACATCTTTTATGAGAACACATACAATAACAATTTCTATTTCCTCCTTCTTGTCCCATTGCAATAAGTCCCAAAGGTTTAGATGAAAAAAAAACAACTTTTATTAAATACAAAACAAGTACCTAATGTTTATGATTGTGATGTAAAGCTTGAAAATATAATCTCTGTATATTCTGAAGTTTCAGAAATGAGACTTGTTCTCTATTATACCATTAGTTACTTTTCATCCTTTCTTTGCAAAAAGGTGTGAGATGTTTCTGGAGGCTTGAAACCATTCTGAAGAGCCAAGAAGTGATTTATGTGTTCCACGTGTGAATTGCTCCACACACGCTGCTCTGCATCACCTGTCAGCTCTCACATCCCCACTGTTTTATCAATGCACCAGGCAGAACTTAAAACAGCTTTTCCCAGCCAAAACCTCCCTTTGGATTTTTCCAAATTTTCTCTGCTGCCTTCTGATATTATCAAGTGTGACAGCATGCTGCTCATGTGAAAAAAAAAAGGCACTTTAAAAACTTTCAGGTGTCCTTATATCTATCATTCCTTGCTCTTTGCTTTTGTTAAACGCAAGCCACATGTACATGTCAGTGAAATCAGCTGCTCTGTTTAAAAAGCACAATATGGCTGTATTTTTTCCTCTAAAGAACAAAGTTCACCTGATATTCTACTTTATGTTGGAGGAAAAGTTGGCATGGCCATCTGCCTTCTAATTAAGAAGATTATTGTATCTCAGAGACTGGGAAACCTCATCTGTACCTATTCACATATCACATCTGTGACTGGGGGAGGGAAAAATAACTCATTGCTACTCAGGGACTTTGGTTAGCAGAAGTTCACTGACATGGGAGTTGGTTATCTGCTTCAATATCAGGTAACAGCACCACCTTCTGCCAACAAGTTACCATCTCTTTAGCAAACTATTAGGTCCATTTTCTCTTTATGATTCCAGGAGCTTTCTGAAACATTTCTGATGTAGACAGCAAACTAAACCAACATTTTAAGGATATTTTAAAACACCTCAAGCTGTCCAGAAGAGACATAGATGAGATTACTGAAATTTACTTCCAAAAATATAATAAATCTAAATGCTCTAAAAGCTAAACTTGGTCTGGTTCAGCAAGACACTGAACTACATGCTTAACTACACAATACTTGAATAAATCCACAAACAATTTTTTGCTGAAGCAGGGCTTGAAATACCATTGCAAGATTATCTGTTCAGTTCCCTGAACACTTTCTCGGCATTTCCAACAAGATTTAGGAGGCCAGGCAGGACCACAGCTCCGAGCTCAGTCTGAAAACTACCTCTGGTTCCTGAGTCATTGGGTGCTTTCGAGTATTCATCCAGTGTCAAAGGAGAAGTGACAAACCACAAGAGAGGAAAATGGAGCCCCCAATAAGAGATGGACAGGCCTCTCCTCCCCAGGTATAAATTGAGTTTATCCCTCCTCCAGCCCTGCAGAAGTGGGGCAGAAGGGCCCAGGCTGCAGGTGAGACACTGTGTGCCCAGCCCCGTGTTTGTGTGGCACACACCAGGCATGTCTGCTCTGGTCTAGTGGAAGGTGTCCCTGCTCATGGCAGGAGGTTGGAATGAGATGATCTTTAAGGTCCCTTTCAACCCAAACCTTTCTGTGAGTCTCTGTGGGTACAGGCATACAGGCAAATACACAATTATTTGATGTACTGCCATGTCCAAAGCTTGTGTATCCACCTGCTATATTAGGAGGAATGCACATCTATCCCTCAGTTAGAGCACCCTTACACTAAAGCAAATCAGAGCACGCTGGCAGGTCAGCAAACTGTCTCTGACCCTTCTTTGGCCTCATCAGAGTCCAAAAACCCCAGCCTGGGGCAAAGAAAGGGTGAAGGGGCAGTGCATAATGCTGAGGAAAGACTGAGGGAAGGCTTGTCTCAAAACCCTCCTGTCCACAGAGACAAAAAAGTAGCAAAACATCTTCCTGACTCTTCACTGTTCTCCCAGCTCTGATTTCACTTTCCATAACAGGATTGACAGACACACACCTGGCTGTGCTGGTGATGGGGAATTCAACTTTGGAGAACAAACAACATTACTGGGAAGCCTTGGACAAATTCCACTTTTCAACATCACAGCAGTACGTAATGCTACAACCATCCAGTGTCAAATATGTCTCCTCAGCCATTTTCATTGAAATAATCAATTTTCCCAGTGCTACACTGGAAGCAGAGGAAGCAACAAGCACCAGGCAGGCTTCTGCACCTGCCAGCCACGCACATGAGTGTGCTGTGGGATGGGAAGCACTGCACTAAGCAAAGTCACGAACATCTGCCACGTGCTGTTCTCACATCTCTCCCAAGGGAAAAGTGAGAGTAGAAAGGGCTTGGCTATGGATTATGATCATCTATGGTTGTTTATCACATGAGTTGGGAAGTCTCTTTCCACCAATCCCTGCATCGTATTTGTGACTGCTGACTGCATAGACAGACACCATTTGGAGATGCACACACGGCCTGGCAGCAGGGAGAAGGCTGGTGGTGGGAAACACAGCACGGTTTGGGGCAAACTGCTGAAGTGTTCTTGAAAGCCAAGTCTTTGTTTCTCATAATGTTGAGGAGATTCTTAATTGGATTCTGGTGTTTTCCCTCACATCCAGCAGCAGCAATGCCTGAACACGTTGCATCACTAAGCTGGGTGATAGAACTGGGTAATGAGACTTAAAATGCAAAATGGGGGCATTAATTCGTGGGAAGGTAATTGAACAGCTTCTGGTTGAGCCTTTCAAGGAAAGTCACTTCCTTTTTGCTCAATGTTTTAAAGATTTTTTCCATGTTTCCTCCTGAGCCCCATGCTCCTGTGAGTTACAATCTGGGATGCTGAGGAGGTTCCACATCTGGTGTAAAAGAATTGGCATTTACACGCAGTGAGGATATGTAGAGCTCAGTGGATGTACACCAGTCCCCAGAGCGGATGCTCTAAATCTCCCACACCTCTTCAAAATATTCCCATCTCCTTTTCAGGGAAAATACCTCATTCCAAAGTGTGTGCAGAAAGTCAGAATGGGGTCTTTTAATGGCAAAAATCTTGAAGAGAGGGAGAAACCTCCTACCTTAACGTAATATGCATAAAAACTATTTATGTGCCTTAAGTGTCCATCCATCTACGTTCTCTTTGTACTGTACAGACAGTCAGTGATTGCCCAGCCCTCATTTTAAGTTAGATGCCTAATTTTCAGAGCGCTGAGTTTCAGAGAGATGAATCTCACACAATGTATATGGTTACTTTTAAGAGTGATACTGTGATTTCATCACAGAAAACATCGTATTTCCTGACAGGATGGTCCCTCAGCATGGGAAGCACACCTAGCTGCCACTGGAGCCAAGGGATCTGGGAGAGATGGTGTCAGCAGACACAGAGATAAAGAACAAGGCCCTGAGGAGCCAATTAATAAACCAGCAATTAGGGCTGTTTGGCAGGTTGGGTGTGTTTTGATTTCGGTACTTTACTTGTAGGGTTTTTTTCCTCTGGATTTGAAAGAAGTTTGCTTATCTAAGTTTTAAAACCATTTAAATGAATCCCAGTTCTGTTCAAATCAATGAAAGCCTTGGTGAGACAGCTGTAATTTTATGTGTATGTGTTTTAGTAAATTAGAGGGTTTAGCCTTAAGGATTCACTTTAGTGTAATCTACTAAAAAGATAAGTAGAGCCAGATGTAGTGTCTTATAAACTGCTGGACAGTTGCAACTGGAACGACAGCACTGGAAGCAATTTTATAGCATAGGCAGCAGATTTTCTGACACACACAAAAAGCAGTATTTTACATAGATAGTTGTAAATATTTTATATTTACAATTCAAGAAGGTAGGGTGCAAGTAGGTTAAAAAAAAAAAGCCTAAGTAATTGGTAACAGTTTTATCTTGTTCTGTTGGTGCATATCCATGGAGAAATACAATCTGTATTACAAACCATTTAACTAAATTAAATTCTAGTTAGCATCTGGGATCCCATCAATAAGAGTCTATATTTCTGAGGAGCCACAGACTGGTGGCAGTAATAGACACATAAAGATTTTAATAGGTAAGTAAATTTGTTGTTGCATTTCTCCTGCTACCAGAGCACAGTTTAGCAGAGTAATTAGTGGTTAGATATCTGACTATAATTAAGAAAATTCTCTAATCATTAAAAATTCTCAACAAAAACATTCATTCCATCAGTAATGTTTACTTATTCTGAGGCACATTCACTCAGCACAAGAAATAGTTGTCACCTGGTTCCTCACTCCACATAAATCTTTAATGAGAGATTTTCATCACCATTAGAAAGTGATTTTCAGGGTCACCATCAATTTGTGATCATTTCTTATGTCCATAGCCACCCAAATTGGAAAAAAAAAAAAAAAGGAATAAAAATCAATGCAGTTTGGCTATAAATCCCCAAGAGCTGGGCTGTGACATAGTGGCTTTATCTGTTAGTCCCTACCCCTTAATTTATAAATCTCCCAGCTCTCCTGAGTCCTCATGAGGGCTGTGCATAGAATATGTGACTACAATAAACCTTAAGAGACAAGCATTTACCCCAGCCTAACCAGACCTTTTCTGTTCAGGTTTTTTCTGACTGGATAACTGCAAGTGTGACTGTGTTGTTATCAGCACCCTCTCACGGCTGCAACAGCCACCCAAGGCTGAGCTCAGCAAGGAGCTGCCCATGTGGGCCTAAGGCTGGGACATGTCTGCTCATCTGTAATGGATTAGGTGTTTTGGATCCAAAGCTGCAGCTTTGCCAGTACGCTGGGAATGAACCCAGATCTCCCCACACCATCCTAGAGCCTTATTCATGCAAACCCATTTACTTCTGCTCTGCACTTTGTCACTTCGGAACAGTTTGGGGACCAAATTCCCAGTGGAGTCAGTGGAAGTTAAACATGAACGTGGACTGATGACATTGCAATTGTATTTTGGAACCTTTCAAGCAAAATAAATCTGGTAGTGCATAACATTTCAACTCCAATGGCTGTACCTCAAGCTTTCTCATCACTAGTGGGTCTGTAAGTTCCAAGATGCTAACTTGCCAAGTTTAACAAGAAATCTGTAAAAATATTAGGCCAATTTATTTATGATTATAAATAGTCATCAGCAAACATTTTTCAGGGTGGAACAAAGGATTGCAAAGTCACTGTAAAGATAAAGAGCTGATTCCTCTCCCTCAGAGCATCAGCAAGCAGTGATGGGGACAGACTGGAGAGAAGAGGAAAAGAATAAACCAAATTACAGCACTGAAAGCAGCGATGTGCAGCCTACAAGAGACTCATTTAGTCAATAAGGCACGGGGCTATAATTTGGAACACCCTGGAAAGCAGAGATTTCCACTGAAAGAAACCCCACACCTTTTCTGCTTATAGCCAGATGGTGAGAGCTACAGGATTTCACCTTTTTGGCTCTCAGAGAACAGGGCTAATGGTATGGTACCTGTTTCACACTAACAGTGAAGAGCTCAGGCTAACTCAAACAGCAGAGACTAAACACAGAGCTGGGCTCAACAGCAGCTCTAGATCTGCAGCAACGTGCATTCTTCCCACATCGACTGCCATCTGGCAAACACCTGAGTGGAAAGACTACCAGCAGCTCTGCATTTGCTGAAATTCTTGTCTCGTCTTCTTTTTTATTTTTTTATTTTGAATTTTTCCCCGAATCGGCAATAAGATTACATCTTTATTGCCCTCTCATTGATTTGTTCCTCAGAAACAAATGACAGCATTTCCGAGAAAGAAATAAATAACCAAATAAAATAAAGCTGAGAGGCAATCTGCATGTAAATCAGCATTAGTCATTGACATTTGAGACTTGACAATACGCCATCCCAGTCCCAGCTGTCCCCACAAAAGCTGATCTCCTTTGTAAGACAGAGAATACTGCAAGCAAACGGAACCAAGGATGAATATAGATAAGATGTAAACTCTTCTTCCTTGAAGTTTTCCCTAAAAACTCTTTCGATCCTGAACACTTAGGAATACTTTTACCTACTGCTGCTGTTGATGGGAGTTTTGCCTTTGGAACTTTCCTTCCAAGGATGCAGTTCCCTTCACTTCTCCCCAAGGCTGTTTATAATACATTTGCTCACAGTATCAACACAGAAGGTGTCTTCTTAAACCAGGGAGTGTGTTCATTATTCCATTCTCTGCACTGTGCTCCACCTGGAGTAAAAGCTATTAAGTTACACCAGGTCTTCTTACTGTTTTTCCAAATAACTTTTTCCCTGTCAATATTTGAGCACTATTCAGACAACACTGCTTCTACTAAACAGCAAGAGATGTGGCTTTACAACACAGCTACTCCTAGGGATCCTGCACAGTTCTGACTAGCATTAGAAATATTTTATTTAGCCAAGTCACATTGCTTATCTCTAGCTCTTACCAGTATTTCTACTGAAAACTCGGCTACAGGGATGCTCCTGTGCTGCTCTGAGCACACTCATCTCTACAGTTGCAAGGAAAGGCAGGGGATAGTAGAGGGCTGTCCAGAGAGGGACATGTTTTGCCATGTTCAAGAGCAATTACCCAAAGCCATGGCAGGATTTCTATTGCTGCCAAAGCCCTAAAAACTGCAGCCAGTTACTGTCCCAAATGATGGTGGGAGACGCTGCACTGTATGAGAAAAACCCTTTCTCAACATGTCCCTTAACCTATCCCACATCAGAGAACACCACGTAACTATTACCCTCAAGGGTGCCAGTGATTAACCACAGCTAAACATGCACAAGTGCAGCTGATAATTCCCTTTTAACATTACTCTTCTCCAGGAGACATGGCCCTGATCCCACTGTGAGTGTTTGTGGAGTGAGATATTTCCTGGAAGGGCTATCCTGGTTTCATCTAGGATCTTTCCCTAGGGGTGCCTCCTTTTTGTCAGTGAAACTGAAGCACTTCTGTGGCCTTCCATGTAAAGAAAGGGCAGAAATGCCAGCACAAGAGCCTGACTGACATGGGGCAGGGACAGATTCCAGGGAAGTCTTTCTAGATCTGGAGTTGATTCTTTTTACTTGTATTTTTGTGTTTGTTCTTTTTTATTAAGAATGCAGAAAACCATAGAAAGTAAATCCTCATTCTTGAACACTTTCATTTTAATTACGGATAAAATACTTCCAAATTCCCAAAGCTCTAATTATGTGCATAAGTTTCAGCATAATGCAAGCTTGGTGTTGCTAAACAGAGCAATGAGGTTATGGAAGAATGAAAATATTGATTTTCTTGACAAAGACAAGTAGGGCTCAGCTTTGGGTTCTTGCAGTGCTGTTATCAGCTTAACCAAGTCTAATTAGCTTCATTCATTGTGAAGGCTAAATACAAATACAGGAAAACCCTGATCAGGAACCAAGAGCACAACCAAAGGCTTAGAAACACTGGCCTGTATTAATTTCCCCTGCCCTTCTTCCTGTGCTTGTTTGCACATGAGTAACCAAAGATCACAAATCCTTTGACCCACTAATGGTGATAGACTCGGAAAGGCTGGAAAAATCCACCCTTGCAAAAAGTATGTGAAATATCATGTACCTGGTACCAAGAAACCTGCAGGAAGATGATGCACCAATCCTGGGTTGTATGAGCTTGTGCTGTCTTCTACAATGTGACTGTTCAGGACACAAAGGAATGTCACACTCTCAATGTTTTTGTCACCATTAGACGGTGCTTGAAAACTAATTCTTACCTTCACTGTGATGACCCAGCTGGTGCACCAGTTCCCAGGATGGAATTTACTGCTTTTCCAAAATCCTGCTGGCACTGTATACTCTATAATGCTTTCTCTAGCAAAACTTCTATATCAAAAAGTCAGTTACTGCTGTACATGAAGCATTAATACTCAACATGCCAAATAAATCATAGAACAAGATGGGGTGTCCTGAAAAAAATGTGCCCTTCCTTCTGTTTTTCTGCAGTTGTAGCTATACTGTCATATCAAATCAGCTCAACAACTCCAGCGCACGCAAAGAGAAACCCAACAAAGAAACTGTTTTCTCAAGTGGTGAGAAAAAGAGAAATGAGGCTATCTGTGCAGCGGGCAAGGAAAATCACTCCAGTTACAGCATGAGCAGCAATCTTGCTCTCCCAGGACTGATGTGCATCAGGGAGCATCACAGACTCCTTCCTTGCCCACATTGCCGTGGTCCTTCGGAGGAAAGCACAAGGAACTGGAGCCTCCTCCAACCCTGTCCTGCAGTGTAACCCCTGACCAAAACCAAGAACCCATCCCTTCATGTAAACCCACCACGTTGAAAGCACTTGTAGTACCTCATATCTTGTTCTTTTCACAAGAAAAGGACCACATCATCTGTATGTGATCTCTACCCTGCCCAAAGCAATCTATGCTGTTTGTCAGCGAATTTTCACATTTTAAATTTCGAAAGCACATTCTGCTGACATTTCCATGATGCTTTGCTCCTTCTTCCTTTTCAGTTTTATTCATGAGCAGTTCCCACCAGTCACCATTTTTTAAAAGAGGATTTTACAACACAGCATTGTTAATTTTAGCACTTATGTGTTATGCTGCTATGTCTGATATAACCAGTGCTGCTGGAAAAATAGGGAAAATGTGACAAAAAAGCATCTTCTAAGATAAACTATGCAAGTTTCTTCTGAGTTCTTTGGCTACCAAGTCTCTCTCTAGCTCCTGTGTGAAACAACCTAAGCAAACAATACTATACATTACCAATCATACAGACTACCAGCAAACATTTTGCCTTCTGTCACAAGGTACCCACTAAGGTGAAAATTGTTTCACCTGGATTCCAGACCACAGACTATCCCGAAGCCTGCAATCCTTCACTTTGTTTTACACTACTCACAGAAATGCTCATCACCAATCATAAATCCATGACATTGTCATAGGGAACCCCAAGGGAATCTTCTAACAAAGTCTTGCTGGTGTTAGCAACTGATAAATTGCCATATGTTAGAACAATTCCCTCTCCACTTCATTCCTCCTGGGGCATTTCTAAAGCAGCCATACCTGGCTTATGGGGGCTGCCTAATTGCCTGATAATTACTAGATTATTGGTCCTCCAATTTGTAGGTGCTACTCTGGCTTCTGTTGTAACATCTCCTACAGCAAGATCCCAGTTAACTTACTGGCTTAGCCTGCTGTCATTCTGCAGTGACAGCATTGTGATGACAAGGGATTGGAACGTATGTAGTGAGATATCCAGGATCTGGGATAGAAACAAAACTAGGGATGCTCCTTGAGCATTTGGCTGGGAGGTCACTGCACAGGAGCACCTACAACACTGGGCCTGCACAAGGGCTGTGAAATGCACTTCACCAGCCAAGGAGATTTGTTTGAGCTGTGACTCTCTTTGCCTTGCTTTACTGCTAGTTTTGCTTCTGTTTTTAACCCAGGAGCACAGCAATACTGGCTGCCTGATTTGATGCAAAGAAAGGCAAAATTCAGGCTCTAAACGAACCTCACTTCCATTCATGGCCATGTGTAGTACTTGTATGCTGCTTGATTTTTTTATTCCTTTTTCAACTCCAAGACAAAAGCCTCTCATTTCAGCACCTTGTTCACTTGTCTTTTCAGCCATCTGGGTGTTGAATTTTGCAGGGTCCCAATTTAGCTGTTCTTTATTCTCACTAAACTAAGCAACTAACAAGAGAATGACATCAGCACTGATTTCTGGTGCTAAAAAGAAAAGCATTAAGAACAAAATATAACTTGCACTGAATAATCTGCAAATGCTTCTGGCTCTCTCCACTCAAGCGTCTGCATGAAACCCTGTTCCTCTCTTCTGAACTACTGCGGGACTTTGCACATGAAAAATCAAAAGGACACAGTTCTGCAGCTGTCAAATGCAAACTTCAGTGATAGCCAGCTATAAGCTATCTGAATCAAACAGAAGCTTCCTGACTTAGTTTGGATTGCTTATATCCACAAGTTTAACTTTCCCTAACGCTGCTGACATCAGGATAACTTTGTCTTTTGGGACTTTATCTGGATTCCTCCGAGTCCGTACAATGAGCCTTTCCACTTCAAAGGAGAATCTTCACATGAGAAAATTAACCAGTGCGTTGGGAGGTGGAACAAGTTACTTTCGTTGTTTGCTCTTTGTCCCAGGCGAGCACCTAGTACAAAACAAACACCTTCCACCCACCTAAAGGAGCTGGGTTTTGTCCAGCTGAGGCAGCAGCTGAGGCAGCAGCACAGTTGCTTCTTTTGCACTAATGAGCAAAAAATGAAGGGAAAAAAGAAACTGGCTTCTGAGTGGAAGGTGAGTCAGAAAAAGGACATGCAGAAGGGTGAGCACAGCTCCCACAACAGCTACCCCATGCCAAGCCCCAGAAGGAGCAAAACAGCTGCAAGCAAAGCCAAGCAATGAGCCAGGTTTTGATGAAGCGTCTGTTGGAGATTTTTTTTTTTTAAATTCATTTCAGAACTTGTCATCTGGGTTATGAAGCTGAAACTGAAGGGAACCTTTTATTTTTTTCTGCTAGTAACAGCTGCTCTTGCTAGCAAGCACCTGCACTACCTAGAGATTTCTGGTTACCTCTGTGACTGCTGCTACCAGAAGCAAGAATAAACAGTTTGGTAGATTTCCAGTAGGAATTAATTAGTTTCACTTTAAAAAATAAAGACCAGCACTTTGGCTTAGAAATGTTTGAGCCTTTGCCTGCTTTCTGTTGTTCCTTTCTGCCTGCCTTTGGCTGATCAGGCCAGCCTCACCGCACTCTGGTGACCATTTCTACACGCAGAGCAAAAATCCTTTGCCACAACTTTCAACATTTGCTCCTACATCCCTTTATGGATCTCCAACTGCGATCCACACATTTACATCCAACATTATGCTTATCTCAGCCCCCATCAGGTGCCCGTTTCCTTCCTGCTCTTGCAGCCCTCCTGGAGTAGGTGCTCACCTGCTACCAGTGAGAGCTGTAACAGATGGACAGAATAGCTGGAGACAGACACACTGTGCATACGTAACCATCCTCTCTGCCCCGCCGTGTCCCTGTGCCACTGGCCAGGGGGACACCTGTGCTTTTCTGGCAGCTCAGAGGGTTGCACCATGGGGATTTGGGCAGCAGACCTCAGAGCGGAGGGGCAGAAGGTAAAGGAAGTGCAATGACTAGAGACGGGGGGTTGCAAAGGCCCTGCACTGACAGATGGATGTGATAGCTGAGCTTCCCTTAGGACTTTGGAACATCACTAAAGAGTGGAAAATGGGCAACAGGCATAAAAGATTTTGCAATCCTTTGTTTCAATTTCAGAATTTTTTAATTCTGTGAGTAAATGAGAGGACATTGACCTCTGTGATTCAAAGCCCTTTTCTGCAAGAAAACTGAAAGGGAAACTGCCATAGAGCGGTTAGTGGTTTTTAACAGTACTCAGGAGGGAAGTCAGATTACTTTAAGTGGGTCACGACCCTGTCCAAATGCTGCCAGAAGCAACCCAGCCCCAGGATACATCTGCCCAAGTTGTCTTTGCTTCTACATTGTTTGGTTGTACCCACAGTAATGTAGGTGCCAGTTGTGCCATTGCAGCTGCTTTTCATCTGCAGTGTTTCTTATTATATTAACAGTACCATATACACTGATAGTGCACTGTTTCAACTGGACTCCTTTGCAGAATCTGATTTTGGTCAATTAGAAGTGAGAAGTTGGCTGTCTAACTTTGAAGGCCATCAGACAACAGCACTGGAATGGAACTAATACTGTGTGTGCCAATTCTTTCCCTGCAGAACACCTTGTTTTGCAAATCAGATGAATACAAGGACAGAGTGCCTCTGAAATACTCAGACTCCAAAACCAACAAAGTAATTAACTAGACTGAATTTGCCCTTGTTTGCTAAAAGCATCTGTTTGATTATTATTGTACAGCTCATCCTAGTAGGTGGATGTTTGGTATCAGGTATGTTCTACTAAGCTTGTTATGAGTCCTTCCAAAATACAGTTTGAAAGATGATGGCAGAAAATCCACTGATCAATTCCCAGTTTGGAATACTTTCCACGTCCTGATGGTATGCTATTCCAGTCTTTTCATTTTGGTTTGCAACGTTTCTGTAAGAGGCTTTGAGTCAGACAATACCCATTACTGGTGCCTGCTGATACAGACCCAGAAAGTGAAGGAGATTATATTGTATAAGCCTGAACATGAATAGCACTGGTTAGTTAGAGCAGCTGTTGGCAACTGTTCAGATACAGGGAGAAAATGCTGCTAATATCCACTGGACATAAATTACCAGTTGAAAACTAGCACCAGTTCATAGATTTAAATGGATTTTTAATGGACTCCAGCCTCACGATTAAAGCAATAAGAGGATATGATTCCACTATCCCCAATGGCATCGTAAGGGCTTCATTGACATGTGCCTTAGTGATTTATGGTTGACTGCCTTAATCGGAGCTCCAAGCACTGTGGGAAAATGCCCAGGCAGCAAAAGACAGATCATGCAAAAGCCCTTGCTAATTTGGCTTTCTGAGCAGTATTCACAGGTATCACACTGACCCTGCCCCAGAGGCTGCAGCAAGGTCACCAGGGCCTTTGGCTGGTCACAGCAAAGTCAAATTATTTCTATGTACATCAGTAACCAGTTTTAACACCAACATTTCAATCATCGTGTAAGCTGCCTTCTCTTTGGGTTTTTGTTTGCTCTGTAGCCCATACACATGAATATGGTATTACAACATTTAGCAGTTTTATAATGAACAAACACTTGACATGCCAAATCAGAAAGGCAAGGGGGCCAGACCAGCAACACCCTGGTCTCAGTGGTCACTGAGGCTGTGCAGAGGGGACACGAACACAAGAGACAGTGCAGACCTTCTTTCATTGCACAAAAAGCCCAACGGCCTCACCCTCTCTCAGGCACATATTTCTCTGCCTGCACTGTGCAGTAGGTTTTTTTACATGGCATTTACTGCAATGGGGTTGAGAGGAAAAGAAAACCATATCAACAATGGCCTCAATTATAGCAGTTGGGGTTATTGGGAGACAGCAGGTCTTACAGGAGGAAAGCTGTCCACCCAGCCCTATAAACCACACCAAGAACGTGAGCAAATCATGGGTGTAGAAAGAGGAGTCGTTGTGGACAGTAGCTATATTTTATCCACTCACTAATTCCATGTTTCTATTAAATGGTTAAATGGAAACACTGCAAATATAGTTTTCCAGGAGTTTATCCTTGCTTTTGATACAACCATTACAGCACAATCATTTTAAAGCTTTGTGATTTCTTTCAAGAATCAAAATGATTCCTACAGTGAATCTTTTTTCCCCTCTAGAGGCAGAATGTCTTATCATAGCTTTGTCCCTCATTGGTAAGTCAAACTGTATCTTAGATGTCAACTCCTGTCACACTTATCTATGATTTCATGCATGTAGCAATACTGGATTTCAGCTCACAAGCTTTGAGACTACCCCTATCATTCTAGGTTGTGACTATGGTAACTGTTCCATAAGTTGCTTCCAAATAACCATAAAATGAAGCAGATAGCATAGGAGATATTTCTCATTAATACCCCTTAATTGATTCTATAATCACACTGCAAATTAGCCTGGAACAATCAGGAGTGCTACCATTTTCACTTAGATGGAAATTTCTAAAGCAAAGGAAGTTAAGTCAAAATAAAGTCTACAGTTGATTTTAAAAGGTTTAGTATCATGAAGACAGAAGTGATGAGGGTGAAAGCGCTCCAGTTTTATTAGAAATCTCTTGACTGGCTGTGTCAGAGCAGACTATTTTCTTTCTTTCTTTCTTTCATACAAAAGCATGCTGGGACTAGGGATTCACAATTTGTGATTTTTACCTTTTTTCCCCCGCTCTTTTTATTTCCAAGTAGGCCAAGCTCTGAGATGGTACCAACCACCACTGTGGTTTCAGACTAAACAGAAACTCTAATTAATCTGATGAAAACTTGAGCAAAAGAATTTTGTTTAGTGTTTTCCTAACAGATCATGCAAATTCAAGCCCAGCTGTATAAACTTACTCCAAATGTGCAAAATCCTAGATTTGTCTAAAAGAAGAATCACCAGGTAACGGATTCCAAACTAATCAAGAACACTCAAACCAGCTTATGAACCACAGTTACCACTCCCCAGAGTGCCAGTACATTAGCACTACATTTTAGAGGTGCTCCAGCTCTGAGCTACCTGCTGGCAAAAGACAGAGTGTACAATGCCCTGACATCCCGGCTCCCGGTGGAGTGGAAGTGGTTTAATTCAGACAATGCCTACAAAGGCACAAGCCCTGACAAAGCTATGTATTTCCTCAGTTTTCCAAGCTTTAATGATGTGTTATTGTCTGTGCTGCTTAAAAGATTTCCCTTTTTTGGTTAAAAAGTTATACACAGGCACCTGACAGGGACTTGGTTTTACAATTACTCTCAAGCTCCTTTAAGTGCCCAAGTAGCTGAGGGATTTCCTTATAACCAGTGAATTATCCTTATCTTCCCCCAGGGATGTAATTTTAAAATTAGTTTGCTTTCTTTATCTCAGACATAAAGTATACAACAAGCAATATCTTGACTGAAATTTGAATGCTCTGTATGTTTTAGCGGAGTTGTGAAAACTTGCTGTTCCTGACAGTAGGTGTCTGGAGAGGGCTCACTGTCAACGTTCCTCCTGTGAGAAAAATGCAGATTAAAATACTGTGATCACCCAGAGACTCCCAAAGTCCCTGTCATTAGTAATTAGCTGGCATGTGGCGAACTAATGAGAGCTTAGTTACATCCTTTTCTCAGAACAGCAACATAGTGGATGTCATTCCTAAACGTGCACAAGTGAAGGTTGAGAGCCACGGCAGAGCCTGGTGAGCAGCCACCCACCCAAACCTGAAGGTCTCCTGCAATCCTCTCCGCAGCATCTCCAAGCTCAGAGCATGGATATATCATCTTGGATTTCTCTCCAATGGGAAAATAGACGAGAAACATGAGAAAACCCACCCACTTTGTGTTAGCTAATGGCAGTATCATTTATAAGCAAGCAAGAAGCTCGGATTGAAAGGCTGATTGACAAGTAGCTGATCATCCTTCATCAGTAGAAGGGAGCACATGAGTTAATATTTCAGGCATGATCTGAGGTGGCAGTGGGTAGGCGAGGTGCTGGGATTGACACTAATGCTGTTCTGACAGGCTGTGACTTTCTAAGTGCATAACTGCAGGGTTAGGCTAAGCCATGCTCTTAGATCCGACAGTAATGGCATCGGGAAAGATCACAAGGAGAGAAATTTGGAACTACTTGGCTAAAACTCCGCTCCTTTCCACAGGCACTTAACCTGATACACCTGTCATGTCCTGGCAGCCTCATGTGTCACAGGGGGAGAGGGATGAGGAATGAGGATTTTGGAGCTTTCCAGCTTGAATGGCTCTGTTATCAAGGGAATATGCTTAAAAAATTGCAACTGCACCAATAAATAATGTCTGCTTGGAAACACCTGATAGACAAAATAGAGATTGAAATCCTCTTAGAAGTGCTGTATTACAAAAATATAGGTTTGAGAAAGTGGCCAGAGATCCCCAACAAGTTTATCCTTCCTCACAGATATTCATATTTCCTTTTTTATTTATTTTGTTCCCATGTTAATTATAATTTAATTCAACTAAAAACATTTAGAACACCTCTAACTGGTGCTTCCTCTATCAGGGTTAGAGAAAACAGCCTGAAACTTTGAGCTGAAAATTCTTCTTTCAACTTCAGTAGTGAATAATTCATTCCAGCACTAAATTTAAACTCAGAGTGCATCAGTAAGGACCTACAAAAAGACAGTCAAGTGGCCAGGCAGTTGCTCAGCCCTGCTAAAGACAGTGAGCCTGCTTACTCATATTCTGATTTCTAAACATTCATTTTTTACCCTGTGAATCACTGCAAAGCACAACAGCTGGTCCTAACTGGTCCCACACCGCTTTGCACAAGCAGCATGAAAACACAGCACCCCACATTTCCTCCTTCCAAGCCTCACAACAGCCTGAAATCAGCCTTCAGTATAACTGAGAGCTTCAGCCACTAAAGCCTCCCCTTTATTACCCCTCAGCGATGCCCACGTACACAGTGATGCCTCCAGTGCTGCTGCCAGGAGCTGTGGGTCACAGACAGACAGACAGACAGACAGAGCTGACCAGATCTGCTTATACCACACGCCAGCTCTTTGTTCTTTCACAAGCTGCTGATATTGATTGTGTGAGACTTTTCATGTGAAAGAACAAATTCAGGAGAGCTTTCTGCCCTTCTCACAGGCTTGAGAAATGCATTGAACCACCCCAGAGAGGTCAAAGCAGAGCACCTTCAACGTGCACAGCTCTGTGTGAGATGTTAAAGCCTTTTTAGGGACCAGGCAAATGGGAAAAGGTGTCTGGTCCTGAAAGTGGAATGAGATGCAATTGCCGAGGTACAGGAGCACTCAAACCACTAAGAGGAGCATGAATCAATTTGCTGTCTTTCCTTTGGGCACTACAAAACAGGGATAGGAAACTGAAGTCACCAGTGACACAGCAGGGTTTTCATGTCATACACCAAGACCTGAGGCAGAGCTGGAGGATCACCCAGAGACACACTCGGAGAAGCACAATAGGACCACAGCTTTAAGTATTTTTCAAAGTAACATAATAGGAGTGTTTTTCAGAAAAAAACAACATTGTATGAATATGAATCATGTTTGCCACCCAGCAACAGCCTTGAGGGAAGTTTCTGAAATACACTGGCTCAATGTGCTGAGTACAACTTTCCTGCCTGACCCAGACACTGTTCAAACTCTGATTCAGTTGCAAATGGCACAATATTTCATACCACTTTTAACTCAAATATATTCATGGAGATGAAATGTAAATTAATAGTCAGAAACATTTTCCCACTACGTAAGTGAAACTGCACTTGTGAGGAATCTCATTTTACTGACTCTCAGACATGAGATCAGCTCTCCAAGCTGCTGCTGTGGGTCTGATCCCACAAGGTTTCATGAACTTCTGAGGCAGAATTCATGTGAGCCACAAAGAAGAGAGGTCCCAGATTCTGACAGAGTCTCTTGAGGACATTGAAGAAAATTAAGTTAATCTCCCAGAGATTCAGTTCACCATCAGTAAAGTCCCTATTCTTTTGCTTATTCTTACTATAGGTGTTTTGTGTTACTCAAGACAGCACGGATTCACTAATTAGGTATTTAGATCCTGGTATAACAGCATTAATATCAGACTAAATTTATTACCAAAATCACGAGAAACCTGAATAGCCCCTAAGTATTCCAGCAGAGTGTGATAACTAACTATGAGAGCGGCAGGGACAGTAATTAAAATAAGAAAATGAAACATGAATTTCAAAAGCCAATTTAAATGCAAACTCTTCGAATGTGGTGCACAGAGGCATCCTACAAGGGTCCGGGTGGTTGGCAAAGCCGATTAGTAAATGCATTCAACTGCACTGCCATGACCAGAGCATCTCATCTGCTGTGGAAATGCAAAGCCATCTGGAGTGACAAGCTGGAGAGAGCAAAGGTCCCCCAGGCCTCTGCCAAGTCTCCATAAAGTGCAGTGAAAACGATAAAACAGAATATGAATCATTGAAGAGCAAAACTATATTAAGAAATGAATAAGCATCCACTCACATTTAAACTGTGGGGATGAGACTAAAGTGGTTAATGATTTAATACAGGTCAGGTTAGACTGAGAAGTGGGTCTGATTTTTCTACCTTCTAAGTACAGGGCAGAGAAGTACAAACTCAGGCTCTTCCTAACTCTGTCCTCAGCTGTTTACTGAGACACAGGGTTCCAGCTAAGTCAGTATGATCCAAAAACAAAAGGGTGAGATATTTCTAAAGAATTTACAAATATTAGCATTCAGAAATGTTTGGACTTTTTGTAAAAATCAGGCTGTCTCTCACTTAGGACAATTAACTGACATGATTATTCCAGAATAAATCCATAGAGAAACTAAATTTCGTTTATTTTTGGGTCGATATCTTTGCTCATGAAGACACTGAAAGAGTAAGGGTCATGGGCTCTGGAACAGCATGGCCACGACATTGGAGTAACATGGAAATGGCTTGTTTCCTGGTGCAGGTCATATCAGTGAGGCTTAAATTCATAAGACACTCTTGGCTGTCTCCTACAAGTGTCCCAAGAACCATCTCCAGGACTCTGAGATAATTATCAGAGCCCTAATTGCTTAAATGGTCATTGCAGACAAGACCACTTGTTACTGAAATGTTCAGCTGCAAGTTGCTGTATCCCATGACATGCAAACCACATTTGTGGGAGGAAAGGACACAGCTGAGACACACAGAGTTGTTGGTAGATCACATAGATGAGTGTTCATCTTCCCTGCACCAGATGCAGCTGCTACACAACCACCCTCTGCTGATGCTTTCGGAAAGATTTTGCGGCAATAAGATTTTTATCCTGTGAAAGTTGCAGGTTATGTTTCTCAAATGGAGGCACAACAGAAAGGCTGCATCCAGAAAACACACTGCAAAGAAAGATTGTCACAGCTGCTGGCAGATGCAAGAAGAGTTTCACAGCGTTTCAGGAGAAACCTCCCAGTACAGAGGAATGGACAAAACCAGACTGTGGGCCCAGCTGGGACTGCTTCCCCAGGCCAAAGTGTCATGGGGAGGGGAAGGATGAGGAGTGAGGCACAGTCTGTACTAAAAAGAAGTCATTTGCAGTAATCAGCAGGTGTGCAGCCCTGGGAGGAAAAGCCTCAGCGTGCAGAATCCAGCAGCACAGGCAGCACTGGCTGCTGGGCACAGTGGGAGCTCAGGGCTGTGGCAAAGACTTGGCAACCCTGGGGTCCAGCAGCCCAGCCCTGGCTGCAGGGAGTCGGGCAGGGGGCAGGCAGGCAGCAGGAAATCATGAGAGACAGGCACAAACAAAGCACACCCTCTCTTTTCTCCATGCCACAGGTCACAGGCATTCAATTTCTCCTCCCGGTAACATTAATACGACGGATGTTACAGCAGAATCCCTGGCTCCAGAATTTAGCACAGTGAATTACTGAATTTGTTCTTGGTGTGCATCTAAAATGCATTTGGTGAAAAGAAACGGGGAAGGAGACACCTTCAAAATGAGTATGTCTGATATATCCCTCATGCTTATAAGGCACGCAGCAGCCTGAGGCTCTGTCTGACAGCAGCAGCCCTTCTGTAAGCTCAGTATTTGTGTTGGATCAGTCAATGACAGCAAGTTCAAAACAAAAGATTTTCAGTCCTTGAAAACCAGCACCATACATTTACTAGTGGTGATGATGACAATGTCAGTAATTCATTTTCTGGTTTGTTTTTTTTTTTTTAACTTTGGCTTGAGATCTGTCAGTATCTCAGGGGATGGTTTTCAGCTTTTTAAGCTCATAAGAACATACTTCTGTTTGTATTTCACTGCTAAAATGTTTATTTGGGATTTTTAAAAGTGCTCCCACCACAGAAATTGAAATAGGCTTTTGACACAATCAAAGTACTTAATCCCTTGGGATTTTTTAATTAAAAGAAATATACTGAAAATTGATTCTCCAAATATTGCAGAAAATTATAATTGAAAAAGCAGTTCCGAACCTCTTGCTCATTTTCCAGTGCTCTTTCTCACATGGAATAGAAAAGTGTGCCATCAACAACAAAGCATAAACAAATATTCAGAGGACCACCTCTGACACAAGGTATACTTTTTGAAAGTGCATCACCTGCTCTCATGCTGGATTTCTAACACAGGTAAAAGCAAGGTCTTTCCCAGCTGAGAACACACCTCAGCTCAACAGATACACCAACTAAAGAGACTTTTGTGCCCAGTGAAGTCAACTCTTGGAGGAAATGGATAAGCAACATAGTGATGTTCATCAGAAGAGCTTTTTTAAAGTCAACAGGTCAATTCTCATCTCTTGGTCATGTGTTGCCACTGAGCCCTGTTGGCAGCTGGAGTCCAAAGCCCCAGTGAGGGTCATTGGCAGAAACACTGGACACAGGAGCCCTCAATTCTTGTGTCTATAAATGGGAAGGCTCCAAGAGCCAGGCATCCAGCCCTGCTGAAGGTGAATATTGGCTGCCTTATTACTGCTCCCTTCCCTTTTCAGCATTACTAACAGTAAAAGTCAAAATATAACTGGGTAAGGTGTTTCCAGTTACAAAGCATTTGAGGTAATAACATTGCCTTAAGGCTCTTTGTCAAATAAACATTGTTAACCTGCCTTTGCCCATGAGAAAAGTGAGCTGCAGAGAGGAGAATAATTCACCTCCTTTTACTGAGGAATCCCAAATCCTCATCTGGTGTTCTCTAACATTCCCTAGAAACAGAGAATTGAATGAAGTATTTTAAGGATTCTTCATGTAGACACTAAACTACATGATAAGCATACAGGGAGGAAGAGAGCCTTATCTTTTCAACAAACCACTTCTTAACAAATTGAGTTTTTTCCCTCATTTTGACCTTTCATCTCACAATCACAGAAACCATCTCATAGGGACTGAAGTCACCTGGATCTGGGAGAAAATGCTCTCCATTCAACTCTGGTGTGAGCTTTGCTCCCTTAAAATTCAAGCAAAGCAAAAATTTTATCTAAGCCATTTTTTAATTTATTTTTAAGGCTTCTACAGAAACATACAGTTCCACCACGCTCCAAGTTCAGCTTCACTCCTGACAAGAAAGCTGGTGCAGATAGAAGCTGACTCGTCAGGTCCCAAAGCTGGGGATGATGGGGAAATACTAAGAATCAGAAATTCAGTTCAGGAGGGATTTCAGACTTTTTTTCTCCCTTTTCCTATAGGGAACCTAAGAAATTTGCTCTGAAAAGCACCTTATTTAGGATTGTATCAACTCAGCAAAACTGCATGAGACCACAGAACTTTTTTGCTGATTACTCTGTAAAAGCATCACTTTTCCTGGGTTCCCAAAGGTAATCAGTAAACAGAATAGTGATTTTTAAAAATATTTTTCTGCTTGGCTGCTGAACCACATGCACTCTCTCTCTGCTTAAAATCTTCCTGGGGACCTGCAGGAGTACATTTTTAGAGCTCTTCCCTGAGTGGCCGCTGTTCACGCTGGGCAGCCTGGTGAAAAATATCCACCTGCTCCTCAGCAATTCCTTGAGAACTTCTCCTCTCCCTCTCTACCAGTCACTATTCAGATCTTCAGCTGACATAAGGGAGCACTGGAAACAATTACAGAGATGTACAAATTTATAAAAGCTGAAGATCTTGCTCCCATTTTTTCATACAGTCATTGTGATTTTGGGATACCATCTCTTGCTGTTTTAAACTCCAGTCCAAATTAAGAGCTGATCATCAAGGGAAGCTACAAGACATGCTCTTCTCTAAAGTGCTGGGTTATTCTCTGAAATCATAAAGTCACTTTTATATCACTTAAAACAGACTTAGCATTTTTCCCAGCAATGAAACTCTGGAATGTGGACATAGCTGAAAAACGTGCTGTGCAGCCAAATAAAAACTGCAATTCTGGGCATCTAAATCTCTCCACCACAAATAAGACAAGATAGTTCCACACAATTAATAATGCAATAGACATTAGTCAGTGAATGAGAATCAAGAAGAATTTATTTTATACTACTGCAAGTGCTAGCAACCAATTAAAATTATATCTGTGAAATATAGGTGACATCAGAACTATATTTGTCAGTCACATTTTAGCACTTTAATGTCAGGCCTCAAGGTCACAGAACACAAAGTAAACTTTTAATTAGCAATTAAAGAGCTACTGTTTCTCATTTAATGGCTATATTTCTGTGTGTTGAACCAGGGGCTGTTACCAGGTTGTAACGTCTTGTTTGGGAATTAGCTTCTAGATACTACTATGCTTTGGAGACAAGTCACAAACTATTAAAAGTGGTAGTCAGGACTTTACATTATTTTGGAACAGTCTCTCCCAATGGGAGACTGGTCTGTGGTGAAAAAAAAATAAAGAGCTGGCACAGTACATATTTCCATATGAGCCAGCTTGTTTTGGACACACACCATGGAATTCAGTTTCACATTTCTACAGGAGGAATACAAATCCCTAAAGGAAGATTTTGAAAGAGTTGGCTGCTTTCTCCCCTTCAGTGCATCCACAGGAAGCAGTCACCATGAAACCTCCCTGATCTGCCTAGAGCATCCCATCCACTGCTTTCAGCACCCAGGAGATCTGTCAGCAGCTTATGTCAGGTATCTGCCATGCAGAATCCAGAGTAAATCATGTAAATCTTGGAAAAGTTAGTTACAGCTATGCCCTACACTTGAGGGGAATCTTAAACCTGTAGACATGTGTGAATTCTGGGAGATTAATGTTTTTAGGAGGGTGCAATCACCTTCCATTTGGCATATGCATGTTGATGCAGGTCACCTCTGGGAGGTATTTCTAAGGGACATTCTCATATCCATCTCACTTTGGCTATATTCCCATAAATCTGTGTGACAGTAATCACACTACAGCACTGAGATTCCCTCTGCCAGGAATGACTCATGGAGCCCTTTCCTCCTCTCACTGCATTTCCTCGGCGACAGAGGAGCTTGCCTTGCCCATCTCCACCATGCAATATTGAAGAGCCAGTACTTTGAACTTCCACTTGTATTTCTACTCACTCAGAGTTGTAGAAAGTGGCTTAAGTGCCCAAAACAGGCCCTTTTTACCCTCTCCATAAACCCTGTTGACTCACAGCATGCTATAGAAGCAGACACTTCAGATAACTGGAAAAGGCAATTGAAAGGGGAGGGGAGGGAGAAAAAAGAGAAGCAGGCAGTGGTTTCCAGCTCCCTCCAAGCTGCTGCTGACTTTCTTCTACCTTGGAGCCTCAAGGGAGTTGTGACAAAGCTCTTGACGGTAGTTTCGAAAAGGAACAGACAAGAAGTTAGATGGTAAGTCTAATACTAATGAAGTCTGGAAGTGGGTTCCTTACAGAAACTGGGGGCTCTACGTCACTGAAGGCTTTTAAGAGCAGGCTGGAAACTCCCTGTCATGCACTGAGCTATAGCTGAGTGTGCCCTGGGGCAGAGACATGGGCTACGTGACCTCTCAGTGTTCCCTCCTGCCCTATTATCCACCGAAGAAGAAATTTAACTACAACCTCCAAATACAGCATTTCAGCTGCAAACCACAACTTTAACACAAAATCTTTGGTGTAACTGTTCTTTCAAGAACAACTATGTTGTATCTACTGTCTTCCCAGAAGACCACTGTGAGGGTTCCTCAGCCAAAGGAAAGACTCAAACCCATACCAGCTGATCTTTGAACAGAAAAAGGAAAGGTGAATGCTGGCAAGCCCTTCCTTCCTGGTTTCCATTCCCAGGAAGACCTCAGAGGCTCACTCAACTTTTCTAGTTAAATGACTCTCCCCCTGCTGCACCTTGCAGTAATTATATGTGACCTTTGCTACAATAGTGCTCTTCTGAATATGAAGAAGTTTGGAAGAACAATTCCTACTATCAGAAACTTGGAAGAACAATTCAATGTCAGTGCCAGTTTCTAGCTTAGGAAAAAAAACTGAATTATTAAACAGCATCTTAGGCTTCTTATTTACACCATTTCAAGGCTGGAGTGTTAACTGAGGAACTCTGTTCTTTCTCTCACTCCACACTAAAGCAACAGGTCTGAGTTGTTGCACTTTTCATCCAGTCATGCTATGCCTTTGTCAGATTTAAAGAATCATCATTTTCAGAACACCTGAAGTAGCCCATCCTTTGTGTGTGTTTGTATAATGTGTACACAAATTTGTTAGTCACAGCACTTGGTTTTATTTAACCAGAAAAGCTTGCCATGAACCTTACTCAGCCAAGGAAATTCACACTGGAAGATGAATATCTGAATACTTAAAACCAGCAGCTCCCTGGCAATCTCATATTCTTCTGTGACATTTGAATATGAATCATTTTGGTGTTGTATCAAGTACTTAATGTTCTTTTAATGCTGAATTTCTCATCTGAATTTCACTGGGACTTATTAAACACAGGGTTTTTCTTTCCCTATCATGATTACAGTAAGTATGTATAATTATGTGCATAGGGTAAATATGCTAATTGTGTAATTGCAACATTCAAATAAATCCTGACAAACAGAGAATGTTCTTAGAGTGGGCAGGACACACAGTGATAGGTATAACAGAACTAGAAGTACTCCTCTTAATTCCATCATTAATATTTAGAGATAAACCAGAGTATAATTTATCTGGCATCCAGGTGACCCTTCCATTCAAAGGCTGGACAGTGAGCCCTGTTGTCCTGAGAATGGAAGTTAATAAGGTACCTCTAATAACTGCAGGGTAGCTTTGCCCAGTGGTATCACCTGTATGCTGCGAGCAGGGCAACTGAAGGGTTAAACTGAAAGGTAAAGGGTCTACTCACTGAACTTGTGAATCTGCAGAAGACTGCCTGGAAAGGCAAAATACTATCACTACTTACTTTGTGAGGAAGATCTATTAGGGAAAATGAAACAAGGATTGTACTCAAATACTAAGAGGGACACAAAACTCCACATTACGCGGCTTTATTTTTTTGAAGAAAGAAATGGGTAAAGCCTAAGAAAAGGTATAAGATGCCTTTCTGCCAGTGAATTGATGTGTGCTGTTTGATTAATTACACCACATCCTTTATTTTTTACTTCCTCTGCACTTAGATTGACATCTGTCATCATGCATTTGAACATGAGCCAATAGACTGGGATGTTGCAGTCACTTGGGTGTCCCAGTGCTGTCATGAGTTTCATTCTCACAGCATTAAAAACAGAAGTTAGGATTTGCCTGATAAAAGTAGACATGACCTCCAGGAGAGGCAATTTGGGAGGGAAGAGAAAAGAGAAAAACGGGATTTATGTTTGTCTTTAGAAAATGACAGGATTCAGCTGGGATGAGTTTCTTGTTGATTGAAAAAAAAAAAAGAAAAAGAAAAAATCCCAAGGCTTTAGAAATGAGTGAATGGAAATGATGCTGTCAACAACTGCTCTCAGAACACTATTCAAAACCAAAAAACATTCAGGTTTCAACACAGTATTAAAATAATGATGATGCCCATGAAAGCATTTATTTTCCAGGCAGTGGGACACAGGCTGAGATAAAGTGCAACTCAGCATCCTGACCTGTTATTAGCACTGTGGATTTGTGTCAATTCTGACACAAGCCAAGATCATTGGACTTGACCTCAGTGGGATTACTGTCAATGGTCCTTAAGGTAAAAAGTTCATCCAACACCTATTTTGCTTGCAGAACAGATACCACCAGGCTCACTGCACCCTTCTGTGCCTGTGATGAGCAGCACACCCTCTTGTATATGTGAATTCTTTACAGAGGTGAGATGTACAAGTTCAATCAGATATGCAAAAATCTTGCATATCACTAAGAAGGGCCACAATTTTGTTCAAAGAAAGGCCAAGAAGAGATGCATGAGGTGTAGGGCCTGGCACAACAAAGCTCCACTGATGTACAGCAGTTGGTAAAGAATCTAATGTTACCTCTAGGAACCTGGTTATTGAGGACTTTTCATCTTGAGGTGCTCAGCTTTGAACATCTTTGATTGAACACTGAGATAACAAGTCCTTGGGATCTCTATGAATCAGACCTAAGCCATCTTAAACTGGCTGTATCCAGCCAGAGCCTTTTAGACCATTGGCTCCCACTCTCACCAGTTTGTGGATACAGATCCCCTAGTTAGTGCTGGTGCACTATTGACCTGTATCACAAAAGATCCAAATCCATTTTTAAATTACCACTTATGCGGGGTCACACATAAATGAACTTTTATGCTCTACCAATTTCCCAGAGACCTGAAGCACTACACATCAGAAATAAGTCATTATAGTCCCTGGGACCCAAGCCAAATTTTCTTATTGAAAACACATACTGTGTATTAAACCACAGATCCTTCTGTGTGACTGGCCTATTTTCATAACACTTGGCTTACAAAGGCCCCAACAGAAAGCAGAGAGTGAAATTGCCTGGTGACCTCTTCTGCTGACAGCCCCTGTTGCTCATCTCAACCGCGTTTGATAGAACACAGCACATTCTTTTAAATATTTTATCCACTCTGTGATCATGGGGGAAGCAAAGGACTAACAAGAAATGACAAGTGAAATAGCTACATTTCCGGACCTGACAACACTCTTTATTTTTAATTCTACCAGTGTTGAGGATAGACATTAAGGTGCAACTTTGACAAGAGATTAAATAAGTGAGTTTAGGAGTTAAATTACATTATACCCACCCTGATCTGCGAGTTCATTTGGAAACAGGAGGGACAAAAGAAAACACGCCAGGAAATCTGACATTTCCTTACATTGCCCAAATGCTCTTTTTTGTGTAATTTTTCTCTTGTAAAAATGTACTTATTTCTTCACAGTGAAACCTCACCCAAACATAAATAAACAGATCATAATGATGGTAAGAAAAGGTGTCTAACTAGATTAAATAAGATTGTGAAATTTCACAATATTTGTAAGAACACTTTTGTACACAGTGTCTGAAACATCTAAATGCAGCAGTTTCAGAACAGTGTGAAGGATGTTTCTACAGAAAATAATTATAAAATATTAGTACCATACTGTACCTACATGCATATTATAATTTACCTGTAAAATTTTCCACTTCTATTATTTCTTTAGTCTCCTATGCTAGACAGACTGAAATACCTGAATAACAAATAAAAGGCAGGGGGTGAGGGAAGGGCAGCGAGAAAAATTAAGTGGGATGGAGGAGAAGAAAGATTTTCCTCCCCCTCCCAGGAAAAAAATTGTGAGAGATGTTTCAGGTTCCCATGGGTAAAAAGCAAGTTTATCATCAAAATGGTTCAGTGTTAATGAAGTATTTTTAATTTCTGCTCGTGCCAGACAAATATCAAGGTGACATTGAGCATCCTCTCACAGGTCCCTCCCAGGGAGCCTGGCCAAAGCTGTGGCTGGTGTTGAATGACAAGTTATTATATTTTAATCTGTGTTTGGGTAGTTTGGAAATCTGATTTCACTGTGATTTAGAAGAAACATGTTAAAGAGATAAGTGAAAGCATGAAGATTTCTTACACTGCCAGTGGGTCAGATGGGTCTTAGAGCTCTGCAATGGGTTTGAGTGGCGTGTGGAGCTGCAGAGGTGCAAACAGTGGCAGGTGAAGCATCACTGCCAAGTGCCCAGGCTCTCTCCTTGCAACCAAACCTTTCATAAAGGCACGGAGAGCCTTGTGCTATGCACATATTCCAAATCTGAGTTTCTTATACTAGAATGTATTCCTTGAAATCAATTGTCTGTCAGAAGCCTCAGCAGTGCTCGCTGAGAATGTCAGCCTGACACAGAATTGCACCCTGGGGGACATGGCTCTGGTATGAAGAGCCCCCTGGCACAAACACGGCCAGAGCCTGCTGAGTTACAACAGTTCACATGAAACAAACAAAAAAACAAACAAAAAACCCACAAAAAAACAACAACAACAAAAAACCCAAACAAAACCAACCAAACAAAAACACTGAAAAGGAAAAAGGAACAGGAAAAAACCCCAAACATCTCTTGACTCTGAAGTCAACCCATTAATGTACCAAGGGAAATGCTTGAGCAGCTCCTGGCAGTGAGTGCCTGCTCCGGGTGCACTTGCAGAGACACATCCCATGCCTGCCTCCAATTCCAGCAATGCAGCCCCTTCTCCCCCGCCACTGTCCCCCACAAAGAGACAAGATTATGATCAGAAATTGGTCCTGCAACAGGCAAGTGTGATATGATCAGAAATGAAGGCAATGCTTCCTTGGTGCCCATGCTGAGAACAAACCCCGGCTACCTCCAGTGGAGCCTGAAAGCCACCTAACGACCTGACACAGCACATCATTAGCAACATTTCACCTCGGTCTTAAAATATTTTCATTGCAAATGACTCTCCCATTAGATGAATGCCCCTTGCAGAAAGTAATTACCCTTTCTTTGAACTTGCATTTCAGAAATTTGAAACAAGGGAAAAAAATGACAGAGAACGATAAGCACATACTTTTTATGGCTTCTCCCCCTTGCCTCTGCTGGTGCCACATCAGTAACAGCGTGAGGGGCAGGTGGACAGCCTGGATTTTCTGCATGGGAGTTCAAGGAGACTCAAGAAAGGATGGCATGAGCAAGAGGGAGCTCTCACCAGCCGTCTCCAAACAGCTCCCTGACATATGTGAGCTGACAGCGCATCCAAGGTTGCTGCCAGGGCACTTGGGTCCTCGCTTGCAGCCCAGAGCTGGGAGGGCACACGCCAAGGGGCACAGCACAGCACTGCTGGCCCTCTGTCAGTGCCCTCCCCGTGCGACACAGAGCACAGCAAAGGCACAGGCTTGCCATTTGTTCAGAAGATGCACCCTAACGAGGCTGGATTTTCTAAAAGGTTTGCTTGTTGCGTGTCCCAGCTAAGCTGAGTGTGAAAGCTGACAGGAGACGAAGCCACAGGATCTGGGCTGACATTTACAGTTCTTAGGATCCCAGAGACAAACATCCACTTGTAACTCTGCAGCAGCGAATTATTCATTTATTTGTTTCCTGTATGTGCATCTGCTGAGACACACAGGCTAAAATCAGAGCAAGAACTCTTTCTGTGTATGTATACATATATGTGTGTGTGTGTATATGCATTAGCACACTGAGACATATTTAAGATGGAAAGGAAGATAACGGAACTGGAAATTAATCACTGCATCTTAATTCTTTGTTTTAAATTAATTTTGTGATCATTCACTTTGGGTTTGACTCATAATAACAAGCCTGTCTATCTGAAAAAGATATATCCAGATGCTAATATCAGAACAATACAAGCCCATGATATTAAAAAAAAAAAGACTATTCTCTACACTAAGAAGTCAATATATCTCTCCTGTGAAAGAAATAAAAGTGTGTATCTGTCTGTATAGGATTTTTCGAGGCTTGGGAGAAAGCTATTACAGAGGATGAATCAAAAACAAAACAACATTTATCGGTCCTTTCTTTAAGGGAAGAGAAGTGAGAATGAAATTTGCTCTATCATAAAATATTTACATGGTTTTCTTCTGTAAATCACAGTAGAGAGAAAATAATAGGACAGAAAAGGAAGATGATGTTCAAACCAAGATTTTGAAAGTGATTTTCTTCAGTAAAGTTAGAGAGGAAGAAAAAAAGAGAAAGACTGAGACTGCACACATCATTTGAGTACGTTCAGTTCCATCCATGTTACTGAGTCCTCAGTGCACACACCCCCAGCCCCACTCCCTTCCCATCACAAACTGTAGCTGACATCAGGTATCTCCAGAGGTACAGCCCAGTGTTCTCCAACCCAACTTCCTCTGGGCCCCTCGGTGACCACTGACCATCCCTCGGCAGGTGCTTCAGCCCTGGGCTTGTTCTCAGCCCATTGTTACCCTGGCGTGCAGAGCTCAGGGGCAAATACAGCCCTGGGCACACACAGAGTCCTGGGGCTCTCTGAGCAGCCCAAGGGAGAAACTCACCACCTCCAGCACCTACAGCACCAACTCAAGAGCTATCACCAACAGCTAAAAGCAATCATCAGTAGCAGCCTCCTCCTGCTCCTCCTGCCACCCAGCCCAGCATGCCTGGTGCCATCCTCACACCTCCATCCGTGCACAGTGACACGTGTGACAGCACATCAAACCCCCTCCTCGCTCCTGTGAGCGGCACAGGCTCTTCTGGGTTGGGGACAAGTGGCTGAGCTCAGCCCCAGCCTGGTGGAACTGGCAGCTCAGGGTTCCCAGGGAGCTCCCAATCTGCACCTCAGGGCACGGCTGGAGGCAAAGCTTATTGGCACCACCTGTATGTTACAAATCTATCATTTACACCACCACAAGCATAAGCAGTTTGGGGGTTTTCAGTTGGGTTCAATTGATTTCTTTGTGTTTAAAGCTAAGCACAGGTATCAAGACATGCAGGATCACGGCACAAACTCAGAATTAAACCCCTTTGGATTTTATACAGCGTCAGCTTTCACTGTGAGCATTTCTACCATCTCTGCTAATTGCACCCAGTGGAATTTTCCAAAAGTAAAGCTTTATTTTGCAGGGGAGGAAAATACATTACGTAGACTTTTTATATACTGGAATTTTTTAAAAAAAGAAAAAAGAAAAAAAAAAAAACAAACAGTTTTACTTAGAAAAAACTTCACAAGTTTTTCTACTTAGCTACCTAAAAGGATTTTTGTCCATTCCAACTCTAAATTCTGCTCAGTGCTGCTATTTTCAGAAAAAAAAAAGCTGCCATATATCTGATGTAATTCAGATATTGCACTGCAAAAAGTGTCTTTAAAGTGCAGATTTGACCAAAGAACACCCTGCAGAGATTTCATGAGAAGCTTTTATACTTAAGGGATAGCCTTTGTGTTGTGTACAAGGAAGAGGAAATAGCTATTCAGACAGAAAAAGTGATCTGTTATTTCAGAGAATGAAAACTCTGAATATAACAAAGATGATCAGCAGCACAAAAAGCACAGTGGATCACTGACACCTCTCCTTTGCCAGGTAACAGGTACTGAACACTTCCAGCTCACCACAATTACAGTTTGCTCTCCATCATGGATATTTGCTGCTTCTCATCCCTTAAATCTGCTTTCCAGCTCGATCCTAAGATGACAGGACTTTGTAGGGCACAAGCAGAAATGGAAATAATGCCCAGCATAAGGACTAGAGTATGTTTTGTAGAGACTGATTTTCCAGGACTTGTACTTAATTAGAGCTGGAGTGTGTCTCTGGAAAGGTGCATGTGTTCTCCCGTCTCTATTATCTGTCACATCACATTCCTGCTCAACATAATGCAGCAAACCTTGGGAGTCATTTGTGGAATATATTAACATAGTTTAACACAGTGTGCCTAAGATTTACATGCTAGTGCTGTAAGGGGAGGTGAGAGGTCAGAATAGAATGGATGATTAGAAAAAAAAAGTTGATTAATTTCTGTAGCACTATTTCAAAAAGATGTATTGGAACAGAAAGCTTGACTCACTCCTTCTGAATATCTTAATTATGCCCAATGAAAGGAGCCATGCTGGAGCTGTGATCCTCCCTGCATGACCAGGCATTACTCAGGCAAAGTTAGTGGAACAATCAGTGATTTTTGTAATGTGGGGCTACATTTCAGCTCTCATCCTACGCACCCTTGCTGGGTCCTTCAGCTCAGCTGTCTCATCTTGCAGCTCTCATCTTGCTTTGTTCGAGTCACCCGAAATCAAAGCTCAGCATGTGCTGTGGTGTTTTCCTCTCAAAGGATGGAATTACATGTTAAAATAAATCTTTTTTTCTCAGATTGGCCCCCAGGGAGAGGCACAGTGGCTTTCACTTGAGCATTTAAAAGTTGAATAATATCCAGATATCTGTACAGGATGAGGCACAAGAAGACCCTCAAGTGAGACTGATGGGATTTTGTTTGGCTGTCGCTTCCAGTGGGGCCAAAGTGATCCTCCAGCACTGCCAGCTCCCTGGGGAGGGGACAGCATTGTCACTGCTCCCAGCCCTGGCTGGGATCTCTTGGCTTTGCTCCAGTAAGAAAGAACAGTAGCCCATAAGGGTAAACATCAATTTGGCCTGAATCTCAGCCTCTCTCGGCTTCGTGCTCATAATTCTGAATAAAACACCAGTCAGTCACCCCTTAAGCATCCATCAGGGCATTGCTGCCATTTTCCCAGTGGGTTGCTTCTTTCTGCTGGAACTAATTGACCCCTGACCTGTTTATTGCTTTAGTGCCACCAATTTATAAGCAGTTTATTCATCAACATCTGGTGGTCGGAAAACTGTATTTTACATTATTATCTCTCAAATGGATAGCTAATGCTGCTTAATGGGGCAGTTATATGTTATTATAGATTCATTTTTTCTCATTTTGCTAATGAATGCAGAATCTTCATCAAATAAATATTTGCCAGTTGGCTTAATATCAAAGTCACTAATTAAAAACAGAAAAATGCTCAGTATATGGAGAGCTGAATGGTGGTGGCATGTGAGTTTTAAAGAAGTATCATTTCAGCCACACTGTATTTGCACAGAGGCCAAATTGGCAATCAAGTGATCAGTGTGAGGAAGGTTGAGCTCTATTTACATATTGTCTCAGTAAAATGCTACTGATTTATTTCTCTGGTGCCAGATACACAATATGAGCATAGCTTAAATTGGCTTCTTTCCTAGCTTTCACAAAAGAAATGGAAAAAAAGGAAAAATATGGAAATAAACAATCTTGGACTCAGTCCTAAAAAAATCCAATTCCCTCCACCAGCTAGGACATTTTACAATGGGGACGGGCATAGATGTGTGACCTGGAATGCAGAATTCATGAAACATCTCTGCACAAACATGTGAATTTGGAGTAAACACATTTCAAGCTGACAAAGCGCAGCCCTGAACAGAGAGCAGCATGTACACCCCAGGGCTCAGTGCCTGCCTCACATCTGGGACACTTCAAGGCAAGGCTCTTAAGTGAGCTCCCCAGTCGTGAGGGCCAAAGAGTTTACACTGTTAAAAACTTATTTTATTTTTTTCTTTTTTTGCTATATACAAAGATGATTACACATCTGTTACTGTTTATTTCCTATGCTAACACCTCGCAGTGCCAGCTGGGAGTACTCAGTGCAGAGAAACACTTCAGTTTTTCATATACTAAAAGCCTTTTTTTCTCAGGTCAAGGTCCTACGCAGGGCTTAGGGAGGCATCTTTACAAACAAAGCTCCTGACTTCCAGAACACAGATCTATGAGTACAGTTTGCCTGCAGGACTGGAACTCACCACTAGTCCCCATCCATATTCCATGAGCTTGCAAATAACTGAATGTTACCCCTGAATCAAACACGACTGCTCACAAGTTTAATTCACACAGGAATTCAAGTGGGTTTTTGTCAAAGTGTTAATATGAATGTGAGCAAAACCCACCCCACATTTCTCATATATTCCTTCTCTGCAAAGGTGCACAAGGAATGCTGAGAACATTTTTTTCTTCCTCATATGATGTCTAACAAGAAGCTGTGGCTTAGATTTAAGAAGCCTTCAGCATTTAGCATAGTTCATCCATGCCACATTTTCAGCACAATCCACATCATCTTGAGGCAAAACAGTAAAGGCATAACAAACACAAATTATTGTAATAGTATTATCAAAATATGAAAATCTTGTTATTTTTCCAAAACCAAATAGAACATGCTCTAATCTAAAGCTACTGAAGCACACAGAAGCTCTAACATATCCATTGGCTTCACGGACCATTAAATAGCACAAATGGCACTATGACTTATTTCTGAAACGTCAATACGTTTCTCATACCGTAGGCAAAGTTCTCCTGATTTTTGGGTGCACACTCCCTGAATCTAGATCCTGGCTCAGCTCCCAGACAGCCCCTTTTTCCACCTCACTTAGTGGATCAAAGTCATTGGAGCAGACAGAGCCCCTACGACTTAAATTGCAATTTTACTGCTACACTTCCAAAAAACTACCAAGGATGCTGAAAGTACGGGATGAACACTCCTTACCGAAGTATATAGCAAAAAGGAAACACCGAAGCTCAGGAAGTCATTATAAAAGCATTTCTGTTCATTTATATTGAAACCTCTAATGCATTCTTGAGTGAAGAAAATAAATCAAAGAAAATAGAGAAAGTAGAGAGCGGGAAAAAGCTGTGTCAGAAAGATGTACATGGGTTTGCTCTACCCCTCGTTTGTAGATCCATCGGCACACAGATGTTAAAAGTGCAGAAGAATTAGTGCTTCACTTTCACAGTTTATGTGAATCTAATGTAGAAAAGTCCTGAACTTGCCATTTCTGTCATAAAATAACTAAGATATATGCCAGGTCTAATATTACACTTAAAGGGCAGCTTCTCTTGAATTTTGCAATGGTTCAGAAACAGCTGACTGCAATATTTTAGTGAGTTTGGAATTTGTAATGTCTTCTTATGTGAGGCTTTTGTTGCAAACTTTCTAAGAAACAGCTGTCAAACTTTAAAGTGAATGTCTATGTCCCTCTTTTCCAGTGTAAAATAACATGGGCTTTGCAAGAAAAGTGCCTGACTTGGCCCCCTAAAATAGCCAAAGTGAAACACCCAACCCTGTAGCCAGGAGGGATCTTTTCTTTATGGTTATATAAAATACATGGTTCTGCAACAAGCTTGCAGATTATTTATTGTTCCCAAGTGGCTACTGAAAACTCCTTAAATGTTGTTTGATAGAGTAGTGATTCTTTTCTGCCTTACTGGTATAAACTGAATATATCTAAGAGCAGAATATATTGACAATAAAAAAGGTTGGGGTTTTTTTGGTTATGTTTTTTTTTTTCTTTTTTTTGAGATCTATCAAAATAAAATATACTTGGGAGGCTCTGAAATTAAATTTTAAAAAATCTTTGGGAAATTGCCTTTCATTTCTAAGAGCACAATTGAAATTCAATCTGAGGGTTTGCATGAGACACTTCAGGTGCTCTCTGTTCCAAATTCACTTGATTAATGTTGCCTTAAAAGATTTGCTGAAGAATCGGGCAAATGTAATTAGAGCAGAGGTAGTTAATACTATACATAGATCATCAAAGGATAAGTATGCACTAAGGAGATAAAGAATCTCAGTACAATTGTAATAATCTCTGCAGATTAAAAAAAAATACAATTATAATTAGGAGGAAGTAATGAAAGCTTGCATGAGTATATGATCCAGGTTCCCTTGGTAGGTCACCAGGAGCACAGTTTGCTGGAGGGAGCCCCATGCCAGCCAGCAGAGCTGTCCCACACGTGGTGCAGGGGAAATGTCACTGAGACTTAAAGGAAGCAGTCCAGGTGCAAGAGGCCCACAAAACCTTGTAGAAATATTATGCCAATGTTATGGGCTGGTTTCTCTCAGAGCAGGATCCTGCTTGGACCTCTGCAGGTTATGTGGGAGCAGGACCCCCCCAGGGCTAGGGGATAAGCAGAAGCACCACAGGCTCTAGCCAGAGTGGATTTCCACAACTGGCATAACATTTTCAAGAATACACAGGGTACTGCCTAAATCCTGAATTCCTGTGTGGGTGGCACCCTGCATGAAGTTTCTGCGTTGGGCACAAGCCTGAGTTTTGACCACTGAAATTCTAATGGCTGGAGGTGACTCAGCCAAATCATAGCTCTTTAAAGCAAGTACCAACCATCTCTGTCAGGACTGGAACCACTGTGCTCTTGGAGCTGGAAATGCATATGTGAGCACCAGAAGGACTCTGGGCCAATAAAAATGCTTTAGTATTGAAATGCAAATTTTTAAAGGTCCTTTTTATTAAAATCTGCCAAAATTCCCATTTTTTCCCTTAACCATGAACCACTTTTTAATGCAGTTTTAGACTGGCCATCATAACCCCTCTGAGGTTGGTAATTTATGTTAAATATGTGGTTAGAAAAACAGAGGCCACAGCCAGTAATAGAATAAACATCTTTTCAACACAAAGATGAAAACAGCACTCTGATGGGACACAAATGGCCTTGTTACTGCATGGCATACCTCCATATTTTGTGATTTTTTTCTTCTTTCCCACTATGAAGTGTAGAAAAGAGGTAATGAAAACAAATAAGGTTCATTAAAGTGGTGTCACAATATTGTAATAATTACTGATATGGTACTATTCAAGGGAGTTAAAAGCCAAAGTGTAACAACAAATACCTCAAATACCATGAGTTGCTCAGTGATTATGGACAGAGATTATAGGGTGGAGATTTGTGATAGAAGGAAGACTTTTGCAGTGGTCAATGCTAAATGTCACATCTGCCATTTGTCATGAATGGGCTTGCTCAGCCTTGGTAACGTTAGAAAGATCTGCAGTCAGGTTGTCAATACACAGATCAGTAAGCTGGAAAAAGGCTTACATGTCCCAGTGACACAGGCACAGCAAGCCCCTCTCTGGAGGTGTGCCAGAACCAGTGGCACACCTTCACCATCCAAATACAGAGGTCTCTTTGCCTCTTGCATTGGGAAATTTGAACTTTGACAAGGAAATACAACTCTGACCTTTCTGTCAGACAAGACCTCTTCTTGCTAGGAGAGCCCAGGCAGATTCATATCCTGACATTACCTTCCAATTTTTCCATCCACGTTCTGCACAGATCTAAGAACGCCAAGTGAAATGTTCTGTTCATTTGTTTTCACATCACTGACCTTTGCACTGACAACTCTACAACCCACAGAGCTGCCCATCTGTGCAGCCACGGCTGCAAAAGGCTAAGTGATGGTTCCCAACAAAAGGCCATCACGTGTGAGTGGAAGTGCTTTCCTGTCTGCAACTGAACTCGAGTTGGAGGAGTTTGTCTCTAATTGAGACATGTGACAGAAAAGGAACCCAGTGAGACTGAAAGCTGCCCCGTTCCCACTGTAGCATAGCTCTCTCACTCTGCAGCCTTCCAGATTTCTTCAGGATTTAGTTCCATGTCTAATTAGAGATGTAAAACGGTAAAAGCTTAAGAAAAAGATCCAAGCACACTCAGCACTGTTTTCAGTTCAAGAACCATCTGGCAGCCCCGGTCACCCCATTCCCAGATCATAATTTTCCTCCCTCCTTCCCAACCTTGAATCTTTAATTCCTGCATCTAAAACAGAAGAGTTAATGAGAGTTGGTGAATTACTGCCCATCTATTGCAGCTCTGTGGGTTGGCTGTTCTGGAGGGAAAGAGGGACATCCTCAAATGGAGGAACTGAGCTCAAACATCAGCTCTAAGTGCCACTGTCCCTGCTGATTTGGCTCGAAGGAAAGCAGGACCAGGTTAACAGGGAGAGGTAATAACTCACATTAGCTCGATATGCAGAAGCAGGCAAGTTTGCAAACACATTACAGGCTCCAGCTCTAGCACTTTGGTCTAATAAAAGATATTACCACCACCTACAAACCTTAGTTTCCTCCATCTCTTAGGCCATCACTGTCCCCAGAGCACTATTACTGTTGCAACATCACAAAAAAACAGCAGTGGTCTGGGTTGGCTCATTCATCAGGGGAAAGAACTTTCCCAAGTATCCATGACCAGCACAGGCACCAGGAACACTTCAGTAAGAGCAAGGGAGCAAGGAGGAGGCAGCTCAAACATGGGCTAAGCAGGACACACGACTGCAGTTTCACTTCAGAACACGACCTGGGTTTGAATTACAAAGATACTTAGGTACCCCAAAGTACACTTGGCTGCCTAATTTGGTTTACAAAAGAAAATTAAGTGGATTAGGGGTTAGATTTTTTTAAGGGATTTACTTTCCCACAGGGACAGAGAAGTACCCAGTGGGAGAGTATTACAACTCAATGAGGATTATAACAAAGAGCTTATATTTGTTTTTCATATTCACATAATTTGTAAGGGATTTTGATTATTATACAAATAATCAAATTATAACAAACCTGAAAATGTTCGGTTTCTTTTGACAGAGATCAACAGGATGTCATCAGTCCAAAAGGAAAGAAAGATTCAGGAAGAAGTTCTGCTGCAACAATTACTTGAACCATTGGGAGGTTTCTATTGAAATATTGGTATTTCACTCAAGGTATTCACCCTCAAAAATCTAAAAATATCCAAAATAATGACAATTAACTTCTTACCTCAGGTTTTGGTCCTTTTTTCACCCTCCTAGTGATGAATATTTTCCTGTGCTCTTCCACAGTGAAGACAACCTGTCTTGGTAGTCCAGTCCTTGTTACACTCTGAAAGAAAAAAAAACTGCACTGAATTCCAATGCCCCAAGTTTTATCTCACCTGATTTTGGAAGGAAGGCTAACAAGCATAATCCTGCCCTTTATCCTGAAATCCCAGATTCTCCATATTTATGACCAATTGCCAGAAGTAAATTCTTCATACAACATTAATTTCTTCTTTGGCTCTTCATACATTTTCTGTAAAAAACATCCACCTATAGGAGATGGTAACATTTACCAAAATTGGCTCTTGTGCCTAAAGCTTTAATAACAGAGCCTGAGGCAATCTTCTACAGGGAAGTAAAACTCAGAGTCAGGTTTTAAGATCTCTCACAGCTTCCTGGTACTTCCCTCTAAAACAAGATTACAGTCTAAGCCTTCATTTCTTAATGAAATACAGATCAGGTGGGAGCCAGGGAGCAAAGAGAGGCCTGAGCCAGGTCTTTGCCCCATGGCTATTTAGAAACCCTCTGCTCTGGTTAAAACCTTCCATTGCACTGGTTTTCTTAAAAGCTGTAAAGTAATAGCATAACTTTTTTAAGAATGCTGTTTTCACTGCGGAATGGCAAAAAAAGATTCCTTCCCCGAGGTAGCTATGTTATCTCATTGAATTAAAAACAATAAATTGAAAGCTAAAAATAAAAGAAGGGGGAAAGGGTGTAAGAAATAGGTGGAAAGGCATTGAAGTTGTGGGAGTTCTGACAAATCATCTTGGCAGACAGTCCCAGAGGTGATGAGCAATTGTTCTGTGTGTTTTATTTATTTTTTGACATGGCAGAACAAAAAGTGTTCTTGAGGCAAAGTTGTAGAATATCGTTAAATTAGTGGGCTTATTTTATTAATACCCACGAGCATGTAATGATGAGAAAGAATTATTCTACTACACAGCCAGTGCAAGAAAACATGGTAGTGCGTGTCCCAGCCCTGCAGTCTGCCACGTGTACTTCATGCAGGGGAGTAATCATTCCATGGTTTAACACAATATCCTAAGGTACTACTTCTACACTGGGAATTACATACATTGTTTTTTCTTCCTGTAGTGGGTAAATCCAGTGACCTATATTTACAGTACATTACATCAAGTCCAACACACTACTCTCCATATCTTGGCCTTGGAATGAAGCATTCAGCTATGTGTGCCTTGTACTCTTATGAATTAGATAAATGCCTTGGTGTCAATTAAACATGTAAAATACACTTTACCAAGGCACATTCTTTAACAGAAACTGAGCTTCACTGTCATTCATCCCCCAGGCAGTATTTGAAGCCAGCAGAAGAAACCTAATGTGCACAATTCTCTTGATGCAAAGAGTGAAAATTAGAAATGTAGAAGTTTAGTTAAGCAGATTCAAGTAACCCTGGAAACAGGTAACTAAAGCCAGCCAAACCTTGCACGCTTCAGCTCACAGTGTGTTTGTAAACAAAACTCTGCTTTTCCCTTCACAGGATTTGGACTCTTGCCTCAAGAGGCAAATTAGATTAATTTAAATCTTTGAATTAAAATTTCACAGGTAAGACAGGGAAAGGCTGTTGTGATGCGATGCAGGATGGAGTCGATGCAAACAGCAGCCCAGGTGTACCTGAAAGGTGCAGGTGTGTATCAATTCACCTTGAGCAGAGGTTTTCTACCTGCCTTCAAAGGTTCACACGTGGACAAGGAGAACAAGTCCCTGTAATGTCATCCCCAGCCAGGGTTGATTTCTGTGCATGCATGAGATGTTCTTCGTGGTTTGACTTTCATAGCTAAATCCAAGCTTAACTGCAATTCTACATGCTAGTTCAATATTGGCTGGTTTGTATTCTCTGAAATTTTTATTCAGAAACAAAAGGCTTCAAGAAAGAACAAACATACTGTGTGCTTCAATTTATTCGCATTTTATTACCAAAGAGAGAAGAAATCATACAGTTAGACTGTATTAGTCTGTTTTCCTACCAATGCCATTAGTAAAATGTCATTTTGATTTGAACCCACTATGACCTATTTGAGAAAAAAACTCCCACACTGCAAACACTATATGTCAGTGTCTATACATAAATATATATATATATATCAGAGAACTTTTCAGTGGGTGTTGAGCTGCATAATGGTGTTTATATATGAACATGGCTTAATTAGCTACACAATGAAAATGGAAAAGGGTTAGGAAGCGCTGAGCTGCAAAAGGAAACTGGATCTCAACACATCTTGGGAATACTGAAGCTGGTATAATGAGGTCAAAATCTCACCTCCCATTGATAAATACACTCTTACATAAATAAATATTATGTGTGTGGTCCTTATTAGTCCGAGTGAAGAAGACAAGGATGATGAAGAGTTCCTCAGACAGGGTGGGAATAGCAGCAGTGCTCTGCAGAGACATGGTTCGGATCTGCAGTTTCGCTCCCACTCCATAAAAAAACCACCACCCTCTAAAGCCACTGTGGTGGAAGGATGTTTTCACAACAACATGTTTAGGTGTTGGAGAAGCTGCCCCAAGACACAAAATATTGACTGTGGCAAGCATGATGGAAAACAATATCATCTTTTCGTCCAAACTAGCAGTTTTTGATGCCCATAGCTACTGATTTAAGAGACTGCAGTGAGCAAGAGCCTTACTTGTGTGATGCTGAACAATGGACAGCCATGGGCAGAGCTGCTCATACAAAACAAAAACCCACCAAATAAATATGTACCAGTGCAGGCATAGCAACCCCATTTAATTCTGTTCCCCATGTATGCCAGATGCTAATTAGGAGCTGGATCTCATCACATAACGTGGATCCAGCTTTGCACTGTTCCAAAACACAGAAGGCCCAATTCCAACCCAGGATTTCATTCTAGCCTATCATAATGGCAACAAAAAGCTGCACAGTTGAGATCTGGATCACATTCAAAACTTTCCCAAAATGTATCTCTGTTCACATCCTGATTTTTGATTCCAGCTCATCTCTAATTATAATTATCACACAGAATGTCAGATCTCAGGTTATGCTCTTTAAATTTCTCCCTATAAACAATTAATTAGCTCGCTGCAGCCTTTCTATAAATAGCTCGTACATATAAATTATTCTCATCTGCTCAGACAAACAAAATCCCAGCTCTGTTTTTTGCCTCCTGATTTTCCCTAGTGGTCTGCAGCTGTCAGGCAGCCAGACACACGTGTGTGCTCTTCATATTCAGAGACAAAAGTAAGATTATGGGGCTAATTGAGAAAGTTTTTTGTATTGAATTAGTGCTTGAGAAATCAGGTTTTCCCCAGAAAACATCTGAAAGTAGCATTTCTATCAGCTCAATAACCCCAGCTCCCACCCCAGCTGAAATGCTGCTCACCAAACAGTGTGCATTCCAGGGTTTGAGGCACCACGCTATTATGGGATGGGACACATATGGCTGCCCAAATTAATTCTGCTGACAGGTCTTCCAAACTCATTCTATAGGTGCTGACAGGCCTGATGGGGCCACAGCTCCAGCTGGGCTGCAATCAGAGTGCTACCTCTTCTCTCCAGACCTATTCTTTGCCTCCCTCCCAAAGGCTTTCACCTCCATACAGGAGCTGCCCATGTGAAGTGTGTAGCCAGCCCTCTGCCACATCAGGGCACGTTCCTGTGCCTGGGCTTACAGATGGACTGGGTTTACACAACATCCTTTGCCATGTGCTGATGTGAGGTAGGCTGGTACAGCCAGGCTGCTGTAGCAGTTGGACCGATAACTGCAACAGCCAGGAATATACAACATAAAGAGCCATGTGCATCCTCCAGGAGCAGCGACCAGAGCCAGCCCTGCGCTCTGTGTGCACCACCTGCAAGGTGTGCATACTAATCACCTTTGCCTCATCCTTGTGCTGAGACTCAGCAAGGAATATTGGTAAAGCACTTTGGAACACTGTAAACCAGTGCAACCAAGCATTATGATCATTTTGAAGCACTAATCTCTATGTTTTTCCTCACAATCTAGCATAAAATCATCACTGTGCCCAGCCAGAGAGAAGAAAGCAGGATTATTGGACATTTTAATGTTTCACAGCATAATGCAGCTATCATGGTGGGAGCAGCAAGGCACTGAGCAGATTGCCCTTGTTTTATGGTCTTCAAGCTCAGAGAGGGAATCACTTTGGTTCCCTTCCTCAGACCCAGCAGAGAGCCCAGGGTGAGCAGAACTTTCCCAAACTTGCTGAGACAATGCTGTTCCATTAGCCAAGTGACATGCCAGTGAGCACACCACACATCTCTAAGCTCCACAATCCCTTCCACCTACTTATTCGTGTTTCTCCAAAAGGCCACTGTGAAGCTCAAGTGTGTGGGGAAACCTCTTTATCAGCAGTGCTTTAAACAGCCCCTTTGCTGTTCCCAGCTAGGGAAAACTAACTAGGTGGGTTTGAACCCAAAGAAATGGTCCCACTGCACTGAGACGTGCACACCACATGGCAGAAATGATGTTATGAGAAGGTCCAACTCCAGACCGTGATTACATTCATGCCAATCTGTTCCCATATGGCTGTAGACAAACACATAGGAGTCACTGGGATCCCTCCTAGTCTGGGCTTTTGTCAGATGGATAAAGCCTTCTTACCTCAGTGTCTGTTCAAGGAGAGAAGCTCAGTCCATGCAAACAGTGAGATTTGGACTAAGTCTGAGTAAACCAGCAGAGAAAAAAAGAATAAGTATCTCTGTAATTACTAACCTGACTATCATTACTACTCACTTGTTTCTTGGGTTTGCACATTAAAATTCCTTGGAGGGGGAAAGAACTTTGTTATGTCTTTCAATGTTAACATACTTTCTAGAGAAATGGTTTGACATTTTCTTTTCTATGCACTAAATCAAGAGACCTAAACCCCAAAGAATTCTTTAATGACTGTTTATGTGTGAGAGAAACTAGTGTTAAAGTGCAATTTTTCAAGTAAGCAACACACTGATGCTCAGTAAGTGATACAGATTATTTCAGATAGGAGTAACTGAGCTGGGTAATTCATCTAGCCTACCTGACCTGACAATTGCTTTCATTATTTTAGAACAGTAATTGAGATGCCAGAAGGTGTGATGATGATGCCATAAGATGACAATATTGGTCCACTTCAACCAGCCTCCATGTCTATGCCAATGAGTGATAGAGGCTCACACCTCAGCCACAGACAAGGTCCAAACTGGTCATCCTCTCTGCCTTTTCCAGAGGATGACACAGCTCCAGGGATTAATGTGTGACTTCACCTGAACTCCCTTTTTCTCCTGAAATTGCCTAAGGGCCAAATGTCACCACTCACCCTTTCCTGGCCCCTGTAGTTGGGGTGGCAAGAGCTCTGCTGGCTCACTGCATCTCTTCTATCCACCCTTGTCCCTTTCCAGACTGGGCCACCCCATCCTGGATCGCCACAGGAGTGGAGGCAAGGCTCTCTCTATTCCCTTAAATTCACTTGCATATCAAGGGCAGGAAAGGAAAGCATTTAGAGTATCTTTCTCCCTCTTCCCTGCCTGCACAGGCTGATGGTTCCCCAGCTTCTGAAAACAGCTGAGAAGAGAGACCTCTGCATTACAGATTCCAAGTCCACCCTTCCCGATGACCACCTTTAGCAGCGTCTACACACCTGAAAATCGGGTTAAATAAAGTGTTTTGTGCTCCCTCTTTGTCTAGCCAAATATTTACTCCCATTTGAATGAGTCCTTAATCCTCGCATTAGCAGTTTTCACTCCTAGGGTCACTTGTTGGAAAATCACCCCCTGTGGTTTTAGAGAACCACAGGGAGGGCCATAGCCTAAACAATGCTCAGAACATATAGCAGGACCTGTACTTTAACACAGGGATGTACAAATAGGGTATGGTATGAAACAGAATTAAAGCAGTATCTAGAAACACATCAGCCAAGCAGTCAACTGTACTGCATGGAAAAGCAGTGGGAAAAGCAATGGCTGTAGGTAACACACTGCATGTGCTGGAGGCCTGAGAGATTTCAAACATCATTAAAAGTGTATATATATATATATATATATATACACACTTCAGCAACTCTAGATCTAAGATACTCCCAAAGATCTTTTCACCAAGCAGAGCCTAAAAACAAGCACTTCATCATGAAAATGAAACTATCTGTTTAGCATTGCTGTTCTGGAGAACTCAAGGATCTCTGGAAGTTCACATTCTCCTCCAGAGCATCACACAGCTATGGAGATGAGAAAAGAAAAAGACTCGCAACTGATGTAAAAATATTATGGAGGTAATAGGGATCAGCTATAGATAAGTGTATGGGGAATCCACATGATCTGTCCCAGCTTGCTGTAAATTCTAAGCAGTGCCATAGAAGAAAAATACAGCCACAGATATCCAGAATAAACCCCATTTAATGGTGAAAAGTTTATTTTAAAGAGAAGGACTGAGATCCAATGTTTCTGTAGCTACAAACACCTTTAATTAGAAAGCTTATTTCACTTATTGCATATTCAGAGAATCACACACTGGCTTCAAGCTGGTTTCATTTTCCAATCTCGTATTACAGCAGGAGCTACACATAAAATGACAAAAAGTTTTATCAGTGTGTTTTGCTATGACAAGAACTGCACTCTCCACAGTGAGGTGTGGCTCTGGAAATGCTTCCCTACAGAGCGGTTCGAGTGTTGGAGGGAAGTAAAAAGTCACTGGCTGAAAACTCGGGCTATTCTGTGTCCCCAGCGGTGCAGGAGCCTGCAGTGAGAGGAAGAAGCAGAGCCCCAGCCAGGGCAGAGCCAATTCCCTGGCGATACCAGCAGGTGCTTCACTGGGCAGCACCTCTGGGTCACTGCACACAGGCGTGGCCAGAAGGCAGATACACACAAGTGTATTACTCTACCTCCAGAGGTAGTGAGATGGAGCAACTCCCTTCAATACCAGGTAAGTGGCATCAAGATTCATTAAATCAGTAAGACGATGCTGTGATTAATTTATCTGATGACATATCATACTGCCTGAGCCCTCCCGTTTCCCCCTCTAGCATGTAGGTTAATTTATATGAGAAACTTTCTACTCCATTTCCCTAGGGATATAAGTAAAGAAGAGAATTACATACTACATACACTGACTGTCTGCAGTTTTCCTTTACCCTGTTACAGAGAAATCACTCAACTGGCCACGGAACTACTCCTTGTTCCAGAACACCCAATCCCGCTAACACCACCTCCACTTCAGGGGGGTTTCTTTGGTCAGTTTTCTATTTAAGTCCTTTTAAAAGGCACAAACATGCAGAGAACACTCATCTTCACTCCCTCGAGGCCCCAGTTCCATCATGAGCATCACTATTTAGACCTGAATGAGATAAAGGTGAACAGAGATATATGGCACTGAAATGCACACCCATCCAAGGAGATCAGGTCAAGAGAGGGAGATCGATTTTCTGAAGTCCCATCATAAAGTGATGATAGTTTGGGGGAGGGGAGCTAATAGCCCCAAAAGAACCCCAAATCTCAAAACACATACATACATACATCAGTCTATATTTACAGGCCTCTAATGTATTAGGCTAAATGGGGGAAGAGGAAATCTTGTTTTCCTTATAATTTGAAGATAGAATGAAAAGAAACCTACATTGCCCCTTGATTTCCACCACACTGGTTAAATATTGGAAGCACCCGTTGCTGGAATGGCTCTCCAAAAAGAACATTCAATTCTTTAACTTTGACAAGCAAAGTCAGTGACTGGCACTTCAAAATAAAAAAGGCTGGAAAGTATATAAAGCCCAAACAATAAACCTTTCACTTAACACACAGCTTCACATTGGCTGTATTGTCACAAAGCTCTTCATCAGGGTGAAGTCAGGAATATTCACTGCCTCCCCAGAAGCTTTAGATAATAACCTGGAGGAAAAGATGGGAACTTAATGTATTCCTCACTAGGGCAATTGTTAGTACTAACTTCTCTCTACCCAGAGAATAACAAAACCTTTGGAATTTTGAGCAAAAAACTCTCTTCCCATTCAATCCATTCTTGTCTTGATTACAGAGCAAAACACGTGTTGCTAGAATATGAAACAAGATGTCCATAAAACAGAAACAGGGCCGTGCAATTGTCTGGTATAATTTCTGAATTCCAGCAAATTACAGTTAACCAGACAACAACAATTCCATTTTGTGAGAACTTTCAATGCAACCACAACAAAATGTGGAAAATATTTTCCAAATGTTTTTTTTTTTTGCTTTGCATTGGAACAAAAATAAACCCATTTTAAAATATTGCCACCAAAACAAAACCAGGCAAAAATGTCCACTTTCTGAATAAAATTTGAGTCTTTCCATTTGGAAAGAGATGCAAGAGTGTCTGAGCTGTTATGAAGCAATTCAAGCCCCTGTTTCTCATCCCAGATCAGGGTGGCAGTAAATCAGCTTTCCCAAACCCTCTTTTACTCCTTCGATCTTCAGTGAATTATTGAAATACCTGTCTCCACAAAACACTAGAACTTCACAGAAAGCATATTTGGCAAATAGAAACTCTCTGGTTTAGCCGGCACTAAGAGCGGAACAACGTTGTTCCACTCTTCCAGAAATTTCAGGAAATTGTTATAAAGATGAATAATGAATGGGAGCCAGCAGAGTTACCTGTGTGCAGAAGCCACATCAGGTTGAATTCTTCCCTGTAACTGTTTGCTGCTGCCATAATTCTGTCTTAAGGACAAATGACTGCCCTGCTTTCAAAGAACTTGCTATAAATGCTATTTGCTGAAGGAGAAGATAAGTGCTAGCAGCTATAATTCAAAAGCTACAAAAGCTGCACACATTCCTTAGCAACACAACAAACGTGAGACAGACCTACACTCACAACAACAACAGAGAGCTGGGATAGTTCAAATTATTTATTCCTCCAAGAGCACAAAGAAGGGGGAAATATCTGATACCTCTTCAGTGAAAGAGGTTGAGCAATCACATTAGAGAATGCTTTTAGGTTTCACTCTCTTGCTTAGGCTGTGGACAGGGGATTCCACCAAATAAAATTTCTGCAGCTCAGTGAGCATCGTGAGGAGACATTTAAACAGGGATGTGAGAGACATGAACTCATTTCTTCTGCACAGCTCCAGAGACAGCCCTGTGTCCAGCTTGAAACATCACACCTTGGCTGATATGCAGAGCAGTCTGGAAGGGTGCCAGCACAGAGCAGTCAAGATGAACTTGAGTGTGGAAATTTTGCCCCCTGAGGCAAGACAAAAAGACTTGAAAATTTGCTAAGTCTATAAAAAATGCAGTTGGAAAATCCTGGAAAAGACGACCTGAGTAAGAGTTTTATCTTGATTCCGTCTCTCTGTGACCCTGAGTATACTCTGCAGACTGGAATATAAAATTACTGAAAAGGTACAGGAGGATTTTATCCCTGTGGATCTGAGTTTTGCTAGGGAAGTCAGTGTTGACAGTAAAGATTTCTTCCTGATATCTATCTCAGTGGATCAGAGGATTCACATTTTAAAGCTCTTTGCCCAGATCTGAGCAATATCCCATGCAAAGCAGGCAATAATAGACCATCCTTTCACATTGGTAAACCTGAGATTTCCAATGTTCCACTAAAAATATAGTCCCCTTCCTCAGACTCTGTGATCTCAGACACATCCCTGCAGAAACAGCCTTAGTGTTCCAATTCAGCCTGCATGTAACTCTCAAGAAACTAGTCACAAGTTCTATAAGACTGAATTGATTTAAATATCCTCTACTGAAATGAATACTAAAACTCACATAATTTTGGAAAAGTTTCTTCAAACAAAATATGTTTGGAGCCCACAGAATTTTAAGTATAACCAGTTTTTCTAAAGGACCAACAGAATTATACGTGCCACCTTTTATATGGATTTCTTGAATCATATCGCATTATAGCTCCAAGAAATAGCAGGGTTTGCCTGCTAAATTTTACAGCTGCATTCGACAACTTACAATACACAGCAAAGCAAAGATACCTCATTGACTTGACTTAGTCACAGTTAAGAGAAGTGTAAAAATTCACAAGTGCAAGAAGTAAGAAGAAACACAGGACCAAGTTAAAGGAGTCTGAAATCTTGTGCAGAAGTTTTTTCAAGCCACAAAATAAGTGCACTGGTCCAAAACATGCAGGAAACCTTTCTAAGGAGTCACAGCTTTATCTCTTTGTAATCTACTAAAATCCTTTTTATGCTGAGCTCTAAATGCCCCGTGTTAAATTTACTTGGCCAACAGATAATCCTAAAATACAGGTGAGCTGCTGGGGGCTTCCAGTTCACCACCATCATGCTCCTGACTCTTGAAATCACCAACAGGGCTGGGAGGAAAAGAGAGCACTGGGACAGAGATGTCACACGGCATGCACAGATGGGACTGGAGCACAGGAGCTCTGTCAGAGCTGGACTGCAGGGAATAGCAGCAGCTCCTTTGCACAGACTTGCTCAGAAGAGCTTGGCTCTGCAGCTACAATCCCTCCACGGTCTGCAGCATTACTGAAATATCACCAGCGGATATTTCACTTTCCTTTCATTGCTGTCCTTTGTAGCACAGCTCAGAAAGTATAAATCACAAAACAGCATGGAAATCACATTTCCTCTCTGCCTCTGGAATGATTTCCTCCTATCTTTTACTGTTCAGCCTGTGAAGCAGCTAATGCTCTTCTCCTATTCCAGTCCCTTTGTGGATTTTAGGTTACCTGTACTACTGACCTGTTTACAACACAGTGCCGAACTAAAACATAATGTGGTGACAGGTCCTTGTCAGTCTGAAGAGATTAAAAACAAAACAAACCCTGACCCAAAACAAAGAAACAATCTGGGCTTTTTGCTGTCCATCAGGCCAACGTTTCAGGTCTGAAATTCAGGCACTTGTATAAAAAGATGCACAGGTGGAGTGAAACAGGTTATTACTAGTAAATGTTATGTTCCTATTATATCTTGTCACTTATTGCTATAGGACTAATATTATTTGCAATAAGACCATCAAAAGGACCTTGAGAACTGACGTGCAGGCCTGTCCTAGATACAATGACTCTGGTCTTTAAATTTCACCATGATTTCCTCTAGAGGGATTTAATTAGGAGATGTGCTCCAAGGCACTCATTCCACACTTCTGCATCTTCTAAGATTGACCTTTGATTTGTTGATTTTCGCTTGCTTAAACACATCCTGAAACACATTTTGGAAACTGAATTAATTTTCATTTGCACTTTACCACTTATGTTAAAACGGGCCAGCACTCTTAACTCTCTTTGTAAAGAGTGGTTTCTAAAAAGGAAACTTCTTAAAGTTTAAATCATTCAGTGTAATGTCTGTGAAATGTGCATAAAGATCATTATTAGTAGTCATCGTCTAGGGAAAAATACTAAATACATAACCCCACAAGAATTCACAGTAATTCAAAATATAATTTTCTTCCTGGAGAATCTAATTTTAGCTACTAAAAGACCATCATAGCATTAATACTAATGTTTGTCTTGTACATGACCTAAACTGTAGTTTAGAAAAACCCCAGGCAACGACTAAAAAGCTCAATTGCTCTCCTTAGATAAATATGGAAAAGAGCAAAATCGAGTGGAAAAGAAAGCAGGGAGGGAGATGGAGCTTGTTGTATGTTCTGCCTGCAAACTGAGCTCATGGGGGTTCTTCACCCAAAGATGGGTTTCAGAGCATCCTCCTTCAGTGGAGAGTTTCCCATCTGCTCAGCAGCCTGTAGGGCAGATTGCTCGTCCCCTGCAGTGTCCACATATTCCATACACTGCTGGAGAGCAGTGGAGCTGGGAAAACACAAGTCTTCCACCTCTGTTCTTCTACCATGTTCCCTCCTCAGCAATTAAGGGAGCTGAAACATTGCCCATGACAGAACAAACTTCCCAAACCCCAAATAACACTTCAGAGAACTCCAAACTTCAGTAACATTTCCCTGGATTTGCATTAATACAACATCAATGGAAGCTTTTATCTGCCACTCACATGCTCATCACATATTATGACTTAAGGGAGATTTTAGGAGTTACATCTTCGTAAGCAAAATACCCACATTGCTTAGCAAGCACCCTGCTACTTCTCTTAATACAAAGTGACTCCTAAAAGTCCTAGCTGGAGAGGCAGAGACAGTCTAGTGCCTCATTTTTTAGTACCCACTCTAAGATTTCCTTTGCATTTGCAAGACTGTGCTTACACAGAGAAACACTAAACAAACACTTTCTCAGACAGGAAAATAAACAAGGACTATTCTCTCCATGCCATTGGGAGGCCGTGTGGCATAGCAAGTGCCCATAACTACACACCCCAACCTCCCAAGCAGTGGATGCTGCTCTGCTTGCAGACAAGTCAAGAGTTGTACATGCAACCACATATTTTCAGGGCCTTTAGGGTTACCTGCAAGAAGTGACTGGCTATGGAGCAAAAGGCTAAGCCAACAGGCAATGCCGAAACTGCAATCAGTGTTTGTGTGTCCCCACCACACCATACCTGCAAGGGGATTCAAGACAGCTTGACCCTTCAGTGAACAAAGAAGGGAGAAGAACTCTCCCAGGTAAGTAATGTGCAGATGGAGAGCTCAGGTCAAGCTGTAAACATGATGAAAAGTCTCAGCTCTCCTCAGCCTGTGAATATTTCAGCACACAAATACAGTTTTAATGTAAGTTTATTTGGGGTAGGAGTATTACTGCTACACTTACCTTAGGCTAGCATTATTTCCATTATAAATGTATAACATGTATAAGCAGCTTTCTCTTTACCTTGTATCCACTTGAAAAATAAACCTGACATTTTTGTTATTTTATGGATTTTTAAGAGCTAGAATGAGCAGTGTTTACACGAACAGAATATAAAATCAATTCTGTCTTGATTACATTTGACTTCAATGAGTACTAAGTGATGCTTCTTCCATTTAATCAGGGAACAGTGTTGTTGCTACACTATTTGCATTTTAATAAAAATTCTCTCAAGATCCAACCAAAAAAGCAGCAGTACAGCTAAGTGCCTAAACATTAGGAATTCATCTTTCATGATGAATAGTAAGATTTAACTTGTTTAGATGTTATTTTGCTCTTAATTTTTAGACTTATCTAATAAATAGAACCAGGTTGAAAATCACCAAGGTTTATACATTCCTTTATAACAACTGGAAATCCCTCCTTTTGCAGAGGTTTCCTGTTCTCTGTGTGTTCACACACACCTGTAGGTGTTTATACCTCTACAAGCACACACATACATATACACAGCTCAACAGATTTTGCAGCAGGCAGCAGCCAATGTCCCTGAAGGACTGAATAAAAGCCCTTAAAACAGCCTAATATTTTATTTGCTACAAAAATAATACAGGGCATCATTACCCTCTAACATTAATAAAGGATGAAGCATGAATTCACAGACAGTGGTGCCAGACTTATTTTACCTCATGACAAGCATAATACAATTTTTTTTCCTAGTGTCTAAAAATTTAAAGTGGGCCAAAAGTAATCCTGATATAATTCCATTAGTTTTAATGGAATTGTGCTAGTGATTAATTTATTGCAACTAAATTGTATTATTCCCTTTCTCGAACAGTAGTTGCATTCTGAACAGGCAAAAAGAAACAGCAGTGAGAGCACAAGCAGCAATGAGTTTCACAATGTGTCTCCCCTGAATTACCTTTTAAATTACAAAGTCCTGTTAAAACTGAAACTGGAAAATTTATATTGCACTGCCCTTTCATAGCAAGCTACAGGTTTGTCAGAAAAACATCCAGAATTTTTATCATGATGATTAAAATTCAGACTTTTCAAAAGAAAAAGGAAAATGGTGCTGATTTCTGGTTGAAAGCAAAGTCTACAGACACATAAAGAGCAGTGAGGAGCTGGGCAGTGGATCTGTGTACGCAGGGAGGTTTGGAAGGCCATTTAAGGGCTTGGAGTTCCTCTTTCCATTACAATTAGCATTTAGTTCCCCTGGGTAGCTTTGAAAATTTCAGCGTAGGTGTGTACATAAGCTACATTATTACTGAATCCTAAAACAGTTCAAGGAACATTAAATTTTATGTGCCGTGTTCTCAGCCCCACTGAGGTCATTAAAGTGCTGCTGATGGCTATTGAAGGATCTGACTTGGAGCCTTCACCTCTCACTCTTTTTTGGTCTAGTTTGTACACTTTGGATCAATAGCTTCATTACCAATAATGATCATTTGTAGATTCTTCACAACAACTGCAAATTAATTAGATGTTGCAAGGGTTCAATTGATTCACTTGCATGTCCCAGAATTACTGATCTGCCGCTCCACGGTGGTGCTGCCAGTGGAAGTTGTGAGCACTCAGCATGGTGGACTTTGTCCTGAACTGAGCTGCAAACCCTGACATTTCTTGAGCTTCAATGGAATGACACTGAGAAGCTTGCAAAGACTCCCTTTTGGTTTGTATTTCTACAGATTGCTACCAGGTAAAGGATAACCACCCCACCAGCCTCACAGCTCTGGCCCTTCACAGTGAATGGACAGAAGTCGAAGAGCTGTCCCTTCAGTTTTGCCTCCATGCCTTTACTCCAAACCAGGCCACAAATACCCCTGCTCTACTGGCTGAAGAGTCGTGGTGTCCTCCTAACCTCGTCCCCATGCCCAAAGGATTTGGGGGCATGACTTTGGGAAGGCATCAACCAGAAGCACAACAATTTACAGCAGACAGCGAGGAGGGGAGATGGTGGTGCTGTCTGTGAACTGCAGCTGCTCAGCACCACACAACACAGGCAGAATACGTTCCCTGAGATGCTTTGACCTCATTCCCCCACCCAGCTGCACTCTTGGCCCTGCACAGAGGCTGCAGGGTGGGTGTTCTAAGATCTATAAATGCCCCAGAGGCAAGGCAAGAGCCTGTGCCTACAAAAAGCTCAGTTAAAATGCACTTCCACTCAAGAGCAACACCACGTTGCAGAGGAAGGGAGTCAAAACAAGAGGTCAGAGCTGGGAGTTTCTTCTCAGCCTTCTCTTCTCCTCAGCCTGACAGCTGTGATTTAGCGTCATTGCTACCACTCAAACATGAACAACTTGTTACAGAAAACAAGCATTTTGCCTCTATGGAAATCTAAACAAGGTGTAACGTTTTGTAGTACTAGTGCTTCCTTGTTGATAATGTCTTGGGAAAGCATGATTGCTTTGAAAAGATGTTCCTGGCATTAAAATTAGACAGGACCCTAGTCATCATTGTTTAATGCAACTATTTTTACACAAGCTTTGTTTCAGTAGCTAATGATTTCTGATTCTTCTGAATATAACACCTGTTTAAAACAGCAACATTTAATTTAATCAGCAAGTTCAAGCTCCAAACCTTGTCTTTTTAATTACACACCATAGAAAGCCTGAACAAAAAATTACTCATTTGGGCACTAAAAGGAATTTTGGAGCAACTAAAACTGTGCAAAAAGATTAAGGCATTTAGTCATAACCTAATTAATTTTTTTTTAAAAAATCTAAATAATTTGTATAACTGCCAAACTTGACCAATACAAAAGATCCTGTCACAATCTAATATGAGGAAACAGAATCTGCAGGCAGGTAACCCACCCCACAACAGCTCAGGATTTGGCCCTGTCAGTACTGACCCTGATTTGTACACAGCTCTTCAGCCTGCACTGATGTCAGATACACCCTCTGAGCTGACAGATATCTGGAGATAATTTTACAGCACTGATAATATGGGGCCAATCATTGTATTTCCTCTGCTACAGTTTTTCCCTGGAAATTCAGGAAACGGCATCAGAAGGAATCCAAAAAAGAAATGAAACGTGTGTTTGTGTTGAGAGCAGAAACCACAAGCTAAGTGGCTGTGACACAGATGTGTCCCCACACTCTGGATCACACAACATGCTCTGCTCAATGCCTATAGGCAGGAGTGTTTGTCCTCTTTCCTTGTTGCTTTAGCATATGGAACAGATTTTATTTTCCTACTTTTTTATTGCAACTGTTCCTTCCTCCCTTTGTTTCTTAGCATCTCCCACATAACAAAAGTTAGAACTTCACTTTTCTCCATTCATTTGATACATCAAAGCCCATAAAGAATCCCAGACAGTCTTGCTGGGAAGAATGAAACAGTGATTGATGGTCACATTCCCAGAAAGGCTGGGAATGCTGCAGAGCATTTCTGAGCCATGGTCAATTATAACCTTCACCTCAAGAGATGTCAGACGTCCTTGGAGTATCTACAAGAAACCTCTGGACAGGGATATCCCTGGACATCCTCAGTGCAGGAGCTTTACAAACTCATCCCAGCACTCAAGTTGGCCAAAGCAGCTGCCACAGATGTCAGGGTCAATCCTGTTCTGGGCAGGGCTCCCATCACTGCTGTATTTTCACCATCATCCCTCTTTTTCTGCATCAATCACACAGATACTGCTTGAAAAAAACATGAAGCTGTTTTATCTACCATGAAGTTGTGCTCCCCTGAGCCTGCTGATGATGTTAAAGACCCTGCTGGCTCCTTACCATTCCACTTCTTTCTGCCCTACATGCAGCATTGCTATGGCAACACGTATCTGATGCTCCACAGCCTTCACTTGGATATATCATACCTTGTTTGTTTTTACACCTCTTTCTGAAGCATAGCAGGTTCTTATAAGTCATTTTGGATGCCATTCCTGAAAGAATGTACACCATGAGCAGAAGATATTGAAAGATGCACCGCATATCTACACTTTCTCAGTTTTTTCACCCAAAATAGGACTTGACTTGTCTCTGGCTATATCATCTTGGTGACGTTGCAATATCTCTCCAATGCACAGGTCCAGTCAGGCTATCACTGCACAACACAAATCAACTCTGCACCAAGAGCTGTCATGTCTTGCAATGGTACATAAATGGTTTTTCCTTCCCTGCATACTTGTAAAGTCCATAATCATCCCTGAAATAAATGCCCTCAACTGAGTTTTAATTTGTGCATTCAGAAGAAATGTTACTCAAATTAATAAGAGTAAATTAACTTCAAGTTAAGGTCACCCCTTCTGATTTTTTACTAGTGTTTTTAAAGCACTGTCTGATAATTGGATATTGATTTCAATGCCCTACAAATTGACCCATCCAGTGGTCTTGTCTCTTTCTTGATTCTCCCCCATTAAGGCATTGATGATGATAGTTTTAATTATTTTGGACCATTCTTATTTCAGAAGGAAGAAGAATCACAATCTTTACTGAGCCCTTTTTTCACCGCAGACCAAATCAAAAGGATATAATTACTTCCATGCTGATCAACACATAATGGATTTTCCTTTAGTTCCTACCATGAAACCCTTCACTGTAATTAAGAGCCCAGAAACTGATGGTATGAAGAATGTGATTCATTGCTGTAAAATCAAATCACTATTTTATACATCTGTCTCCACTTCATGGCAGTACCATAATCTGAAGATGAGCCACAATCTTAGTTATATGGAGAGGTGAACCAGCAGTGATGTTACAGAGCCCCAAAAACTCAGGTAGGGGCTACTTCACGCTTCAGGTCTGTTATGTGCACCCAGACCCCCACACCTACAGCAACTTTTCTTACTCTCTCATTTTCCCAGTGTTTGCACTCGTAAGAGCAAGACAGAGACACGATCCTGGTACAATAAGAAAGTCCAAGGGGCTGGGGCTTGTAAAGAGGACTTTGGCCCCCACACAAGGGCCTTATTAATGAACAGGAGGATTCTCTGCCTTTCACTTACACGACGCCAGCACTGAATAGGATTAAGTCTGAAAAATGAAGGGCTATTACCAAATAATGTGTCTTGAAAGTCTCAATTCCCTAACATCTGTCATCTTTCTGACTGCTACAGCTACGCTGTATTTTTCCTATTTTCTTTCCTTTTTATGATTATATCCTCAGACACCTCCACTGTCTGGCCACTCAGTGTTAACTATAATGTGTGTCTGCCACTGCCTCGGGATGCTTATTCAGAATTAGAGAACTGTGGGCATCAAGGGACAAATAACCATTTGGCTCACTCCCTGCACTGAAGAGGGATAAATATCGTGGATATTGAGGAATCCCAGGATATGGAGGATTTTCAAGTTTTGCTGTTTACAATCCTGACTGTTAAGGGTGAGGACCCTGATGATTCCCCTACCAGGCTAGTAATTCCCACCTGGCCCTTCTGGGAAAACACCATATCAGTTAAGCCCCTTTTGAGGGCCCTGCATTTGTAGCAATTAGATCCTAATATTAACAGCCTTTTGATCAGAAAAAGTTAGTGAGGTTAAAAAAATGAAGCCCATGAAGAGAATCAGAGGGATGTGAAGGTAGGCAAAATTAGAGGGTAAGAGCTAGAGATCACCTGGGAAATGAGCAGACCGGGGGTACACTCCCTGTAGCACATATGGGAAGTCCAAGACATCCCATCAAGTCATAGCTTTCAGCTGTTTGTGCTTCTGAAAGCTCTACACACTGAGATGCTGAAAACAAAAGGCATGACCTGAGCAGGATGAGGCACAGTTTCCACACTGCTACCCCAGATTAACCATGCCAATTCCTACCGACTGGTAGAGACATAAAATGACCCTTTTCGCTGCAGCACTAAGAAATAAAACGTGTTAATTCACCCAAATTTTTGTTCTTTACCTCACTCTTCACAAACTAATTATTTTAAATGACATGTTATCTATATAAACATATTAAAACCCCAGCTTGCATTACAAATCCTGCTCTTGCAGGATATTTACAATTTAAATAATATAAACCCCTGAAAGCAGGTTCACTGTAATCCCTCTGACAAGCATAATTTGGAGCAGTGGAGAACAGAGTGTTGTACTGGTGATATGAAGCCAGTAGGCAGCAGAGGGACCTTTGCATGACCAGGTAATTGCAATGTTTACCAGAGCCATCCTGCTGCAGGGGGGATGGCTCAGGGCAGCTGCCAGGGACATGCAATTAAACACACCTTGTTAATCTTATTTCAGTCTTCTGGAGACAGCAGATTTTCTGTATGTTCACACAAACACACACCTGTACTCTGCACAGGAACAGTAATGGGCTGTATGTCTGGAATATACTCCTACATGTTTTTAATTAGAAGCACATTAAAAGACCCTCTTTAACAAGAGGATTCATCTCAGTATGTTTAGGACATGGAACTGAGAACAACAAACACAAATTCTGAGTCTGCCTTTGCCATATGACATCTGCCTCCCTGATCTTTAAAGAAGGGATAGCTTTGCTCAGGTAGAGATCATGTAGTTCCCAGCAGACAGCTTCAGGCATCGACAGTCACTAATCTCCATAGATTCCCAGGCACTCAGAGAAAAGCCAGACCCTCCAGAGGATAATTCAAAGGAAGAGTCTGAGCTGTAATTTCACCTTCAAGGTCCTTTTTTGCAGCTACCAAGGGCTTAGGGGCCCAGCATCCTGGGGCAGGTGACCCAGCCTGTGTCACAGCTGAGGCACTGCAAGCATCCTCTGGCAGAACTAACTTCCTTTTTCACCTGTAGATGTCAGATGTTACTTTTAAAAACCCAACAAACAGAAAGAAGCAAAACTCCACAGTTATTAAAGTCTTTTCTGCTCTGTCTGGAGTTACTGATGCACTCAAGTAACCTGCCAAACTCAGATCTTTGAGCAGTGCACTTGGACAGGCAATGAATCAGTCCCATGCTGCCAGGTTGGCAATTTGCTCCCCAGGAAAGGGGTAGGTGTTTTTCCATCGCTGCCACAGCTGAAACACACGTGACCTTTGCCAGCTGGGGGGAACTTAAAGCAACCCATAAGAGTTCAGCCAATATGAAACACACTTTACTATTGCAATTTGGTAGCATTTTGCGGTTGCAATTGTCACACACACACAGTGTATCTGTGGCAGACAAACCTACTCTGGGCACTCCCCCAAGGCTGCAGTCACCCCTCTCAGCACGTACACACGAGGGACGGAGCAGCTACTCCAAGCCCTTTGCTATTTATCCAGCCCCTGATCATCTGTCACACCCAGTGAATGTGATATTCCCATTTCTAAACATCTACACTTGAATTGTGTCCAGGATGAAATGATTTCATGTATTTTTGTCCAAGTTTGTTTACTTGTCCTTAGCCTAAGCTTGTTGCACCAACAATATTGCAAAATATTGGGATGACACAATACAACACATGACGAAAACCAGAGAAAAACCCTTTATGTATCTCAGCAAATACATCTACCAGAGGAAATCCAATTTTAAACTAGTTCAAATCTGAAGCAAGATTTACTAATTCACACTGGAATTTTTCTTCCAGACTGGAAATAGGAACAAACATCAAATAGACTAAAAAATTTCCTGGCAGTGGGAAACGTTCTGTTACTGGCTCATTTTGTTCCGGGAAAGAGCTACAAACCTGTCAGACAGCAAAGAACAAAAAGTTCATCAAGGATAGTCTCTGGAGGACAAGACATTGTAGGGACAGCCCAGCACACAGCAAGGTTCAGAAAAATGCTGTTATGCAGCCACAGTGTTTTGTTCACAAAATAAAAATGCCAAAGAAAATGGAACTATTAAAAGCGCCCTGATTAAGTGAATAGATGGCCCCAGACAGGTTTGCATTATAAACATTAATTGCACATTAGCTCAACTAATTAAAAAATAAATACTGTACACGGCAGGAAGCTCCTTCTTCAAGCAACTTCTGCCTTGGGAAATGAGCCAGTTCTTTTAAAAAAAAACCCAAAAACACAAGCCCTGGAGTGTCAGTGAAATGCCTGTTTCAGCAAGGGACACCAAGAACACCACGAGAAGATTTTACTGCTGTGCCAACCACACAGAGCCAAAGCGGCAGGAAACACTCACTGAAAGGATCTCATTCCCTCTTGCATCCCAACCCAACTGAATGAAACAACAGGAAAGCAACAAATAATTCACTTCTGGACTCTGGCAGAGGGTTGGGGCAGAGGCTTTGGGGAGCCAGCAGAGGGGAAACGTTGCACCTTTCCAGGCACTGCACGACAGAAGTGCTGGAAACGGGGACAAAACCCAGCCTTGTGCAAGTGCCTCAACTCCTCCCAACGAGGACAGTGCCAGAACTGCCAGGAGCTGCCTCAGGGCTCTGCTGTACCCAAACCTCGTGCAGTTTTCTCCCAGATCCACACGGACCTGCCTCAGGCCATGCCCCCAGCAGGACCCAGCCCCAGCACCGCAGCTTTCACCAGCCAGCTCAGAGCTTGCTTGGGGCACACTGCATGGCAGGAGGGTGCTGGCATGCCCTTCCAGCTCCCTCTTAAGTGGTTTCCAAGGAACTGAGCAAGAATGGGGCATATTCAGGCTCTTGCAGCACAGTGGAGGACAAGACTGAAGGATTTTAATGACCTAGTCTGACTGTGGGAAATGCTCATGGTGCTCATAAGCACTTTGAGGCTAAAAAGATGCAATAAAAAAAGATAAAAATGAATGAACTAAAATCCCCACACACCTTGCAGCACCTCTCCAGAGCAAAGCCTACCTGGCAGGAGCCAGGCATGGATCACCTGAATCCCCTGCCAGTGTCAAGACAAGGGGTAGTTCTGCATCTTACAAGCATTACTAACCAGATTCATGCTTGCTGATAGATGTATCTTCTTAGCAAACACCCATATGTGAGAATGAGAGATTAAAGATATTTTCAGACATGAATATTAGTTTTCTGTACCTATGCACACACAGACAGAGCGTTTGCTTACTTAGCTAGAGAAGCACAGACATTTTCACCAGGATGACATTAAGTAGTTAATGCAATGCTAGATAAAAATCAAGATGCCACATCAATTTGTGTGAAAAGAGTTGTACTGATATATCTGGGTTCACATCCAAGTTCTGCCATAGACTAGCTACATAACCCCAGGCAAGGCAGCTCCTTTCTCTACTCCTCAGATCCAGAAAAAAGTAATTTTTCTTCTGTCTTTTATCTGTTCTCCATTTAGCTCTTTGGGAAAGCCACTTTTGCAATCAGCCTTTGTGCAACACTGAACACATAAAAGATCCAGTCTCAATTTAAACACTACTGTAATGCAGATAATAAACAATCATCATTAAACCATTAATTCACTTAACAGTCTTCTCCTCTCTTTATGCAAACACACTTCTGAGTTGGAAGACATTTCTTTCAGCAGGGACATAAATTTGTACTCTCTTGTAAGGAGAAAGAGCATGTGCCAGTGTACTCATAATATTGAGTAATAATAATAAATGACTATTTGTAAATCTCTTGACAAGCACCACAAATCTTCCCTGCAAGTCATGCCACATCTTAACAGCCAGTTCTGTTCAGGGAGCTTGGAGCAATTACAGAGCTAGCTTGGATGCCATTTAGGTTTCACTGATAATCAAATGCTGCTATCTAAACACACTAACTGCAGTATCACTTCCATTGTGCATGTTATCAAATATGCATGAATCTCCTCTCTGTGGGAATAGCTGTTGTGGACAGGGCACCTTGTAACACTGCAATGCATCTGGTGGCAGCTGTCAGAGGAATTGTTTCTTGCAGTGAAGAGAAATCTGACTATTCTGACTGAGAAAGGGCTCCTGAGATGATAACAACTGCTAATACATTATTTTATTGCAGTTTAAGGGGATTAGGGAAATCACATCCCCCACCAGAGACTTTATTTCTGGCAGGTGAGAATGTCATATTTACTTTGCGCTAAGCCTGAGGGGACATTTAAGAGCACTAATAGGGAACAAATGCATTCCCAGAAAGCCCAGGGTTGGTCCACATTGCATGGATAAGCCACATAAAGCAGCTCCACCATGTGCAGTCTTGGGAACTCACACTCAACTCCACTGGCAGAGCAATATATCCTACTAGGAGCCAGGTCACCAGGAGAAAGCACTGCAACTTCCATGGACACATCAATCCCCACGGAGCATCCTCCTGAGACAGCTGAGGACGCTGGGGGCTCTGACACAGGCTGTGCCAGGCTAACAGCACAGCCCACAGAAACAGAGGCAGAACCTTTTCTTAAACTGTCTCACCAGTTTATACATCACTTACAAACACACAACCTACTCTGCACTGGGCTGGTGTAACCATCACCTCGTTACCCCTGTTACAGCTCCAATACAGCAACGTAAAGAGCATCAGGAAGCTCAGCTTCCCTTCCCTTCCTACGAGCTCTTAAACACATGCTCAGTGTTGTATTGCTGGCATAATTTCTCCCTTCTTGGGTTTGTCTCAATGTCACTGCACTTTAAGAAATACTTTTTTATATCTTGCTATTTCCTCCTTGTTCAAAGCCAAGCTCTGCAAAATCCCTGCTGTTCTCCACAGTCACATAGACACACACACCAAAAAAGTGTGGTTTACATCATATAATGAGAACAGAAAATATCCACAGTCTGCTCGCCCAGCCCAGCTCTCATAAACATGAAAGTGAGAGGGATTTATTGCTTCTTACCCCACCTCCCCAAATCTCTGCTGCAGCAGCTGCCCTGGCACAGGTGACTATGGTACCATCAGGCTCACAAAGCATGTTCACAGTGGCATGACACAGAGTTAATGCTCTGAGGAGAAGCTCTAGATGTTCCACACACAATAGAGAGCTTCACAATAAAAGCTTTCATGATTAATGGGTACTCTAACACAGTGGGAGTTAAAGACCTTCTACTCTCAGCAGACTCTTAAAGCAGTCTCTGTACAGAGGAAGGAATGAAGCCAGAACAACACGGTATTTCTCGTATCTGTTTTATCTTTCAACAGGTTTAGCTAAATATCTGAAATCCCAATGACATATTAGATCTTTAGGTTAGGCATAGGAGACATGACAGAGTAGGGAGCAGACAGACTTTCTTCTCAGCAGAAAGTGTTCTTTGTTAGTGGTTATTTTTTTATTCCAGTTCTATCCTTAGCAAATCCAGGGAAACTTGCATCTCAAGTGAATTCCTGTAATTAGATTTCAAGAACTGGCTGGTACTTGGGTTTCATTTGCAAGTATTATAAAGCACAGAGATGATTATCAGTGTTATCTGTGTTACAGATTTAGGGGGGCTCTTTTAATAAGTTTTGAAGTGGATGAAACCCCACGAAAGGGTAAGGGCAGTAGATATGGTAACAAAACACTGTGCCTTAGCTCACTGCATGTGGGTGCACCAGAGGAAGGCAGAAAGCTCTGCCATGGCCTCTTCTACAACCAGAGATGGATATCTGGAAGGCTGACAAGCTGCAGACCGAAGGTGCTTGAGCTCACCATCATAAGGAAAGGACAAGGCTTATAACTATTCACTAGATCAGGTCACCTACTTGCACCCACATCCTGCACCTTTCCCTGGGTTCCTCCCAGCTCCTGCTGTCACCTCCTCCCGCTGCCAGCAGCTTATTTCCCAAGCAATTGTGGGAGCAGCCAGTGGGCTCCAAACAAATTCGCCCATGTGCACCACAGCCACGCCATCTTTCCCCAGCTCTACCCCCCTCACTTGTTTAGGTGCTGAGAAGAGCTGACAAAGCAGTGGGAAGAAACTAATTTGGCCCATGGAGTATCTGCCATGGAGTAGGAGACAGGCAAGTAAGGAGGCAGGGGAAGAACCCTTCTGCTTCTTCATTCCTGCCCACGTTTCCAGAGAGCTAACTCACTGCTTCCTCTGCTGTCATCCACTATGTGCTTACATTTATTCCCTTTGTTCCCATCAATTCATTCCACATTCATGCCCAGTTTTGCTCAGGTCCCACCCAGTGCTCCCAGGAGATTTGAGATCCCAAGCTCAGACTGTACAGGTTAAAGATGAGTCTTGCGAGACACCGAGCATTGATCCCTCCTGCTCTCCTGGTGGAAGCAACAAAACCAAGTGCCTGACTGAAGGAAAATCAGAGCCAAATTGAAGAGAGACCTGGACCTCTGGCCCACTCACACCCAGGAGAGGCAGTCTGTGCCAAGACAGTAACACCTCTCTTAGCCTTTCATTCATGCCAAGGGAAAAGAGTTAATGTCAGCTATTTAAAAATTATTACCATCCATAACAGTGCACTTCCCAAAGACAAATAATGCTAACGCTGCTGAAAGAGCATTGATTCCATAAAATGATCAGAAGGGAGTGCTTAATTATTTCCTGGGGAAAGAAAAAACCGTGGTAATACCACAGATCTCCATTACATAAGATCATTTTTAAGAATAAAAGCCTTCATGTCAATTCTAGGTCTTCCTTCCTTCACAGCCCGATCCATATTCTTTAGTCAGTTCGTTAACAGCGTCTCATAAATCCCTTTTGAATTTAATGCAAACTACCTTTTTTTATTAAGCATTTTAATTCTGATGTGGGTTCTGTATTCTCCAAGGCAAGTATATGCATGAAGTGCATTGTGTGTCTCCTGGGTGACTGCAATAATGGCTTTAACGCACACTGGAGTGATAACCACAGCAATAATTCGAGTTTATGATTTGACCCCAAGTTACTCTTTTCCTGTGCAAATCTTCATGTTACTGTGAATGTTGATGTCAAATTCGTTGCTTTTAAGAAAACATGGAAATTTTCAAGAAATATGTTTTAAAGAGTAGAGAAGTCTAATTAATAAAGGGATAGAGGGAATGTGTTTGAGAATAAACCTGCAATAGTGGGCCATCTTGACCCACCCAGCAATCCTGCAGGATCCAGCCAGCATCTAATCACAAAGAGCTGGTCAGAGGGGCACAGGGATGTTGACTACAGTTTCTTTCAGACAGGCAGCAGGACTCCTCCACAGAGCAAAATACACAGCCTGGGCAGAGTTAGATTTCTCCATTCTCAGAGCAACTTAATTAAAAATCACCAAGTACCTAAAGGACAAGAATCTCATTGTTTCAGGATCAGCACAGGAATTCATCAGGGATGGCCAACTCACCGCACAAAGGAGAAGAGATGCAGTTTGCAGTGTAGCTTTGTCTGATTTTTGGAAAGTATCAGCAGTTGGGAGGTCACCAATACCTGGTTTGGGGTGATGGAGGTGGAAAATGAAAAGGGGGTGTGTTTTGGGAAAGGTGCAGGGACAAGAGTAACCAGCACAGTACCATGCAAATGTAATAAAATCTATTACTTGAACACACAGCTGAAAACAAAAATAGTCTCATTATAAAAACATGTCAGGTCAGTCCCTTTACAAGTAATTACAAAAAAGATGTTCTCCCCAAAAAGGAGAGCAAATCACAGCACAAATCAATATGAGGAGCTCCTTGAACACCAATATATGCAGTACAAAAGAACAAAAAACTCTCTCCAATTTGCGATTTATGCAGAGAGAACTCACGCTGCCAGAGTTAAATTGCCCTTGCTATTGCTAAGAATCTATGGATGACAAAATCTTAACTCTGAAAAGATGCATCCAACACAGATAATTCTGTATTAGAGCTCATCTGTGTGATAAGGAGTAAATTGATCACAAAAAAAAGGTATTATCCGAAGAAGTGATCATTACTTGATTGCACTTTTCAAGTGCAAACAGAAAACTTTTTACTTTGCCAAAACTACCATAATACATGCTTGCTGCTCAAAAAGGATCGATTTGATGAAGTTAGGAGAGAAGAAAAGGGAACAGAAGAGCCAAACCAGCTGGGAGAAAGAATTTTATAAGAAAAACGCTACCATAATTGGGAACAGCTTAAGAATATTTTTCTGAAGGTCCAGAAAAAACATGGTCTGAGTCAAAGAAAGCTAAAAACCAAGTTAGCTTATGGGGAAGTGGAAGGTATGAAATACACGTAATAAATGTGTGTAAAGGCAAAGTTTTTAGTTTTAAGGCAACTCAGAATACAGAAAATGCCAAAAACATAAAGGAAAGCCATAAATTTCTTCTTTTGTTCATCTGTGTTTAAAAAAATAATTAACAAAAAGGTAAGGAATATTTTAGATATAACAGGAGTAAAAAGGAACTGTATAGTGATACTCTCTTCATCCAGAGACTGAAGTGTCAGACGGTCAAAAGGAACACAGAAAAGATGTTTTCAGTAAACACTTTGCCTCTATGTGAAGAAAATTAGGACAATACCATCATATGAGTGAGTGTTAACACCTACCAGCAACAACTACAGCCTTAAAGGTACTGGAGAATGTTGGGAGAAGGTTTCTTTGAAAGGTTACATTACATGCAGAAGACTTTCTAGACAGACTTATAAGCAGTTTAAATTGACTTTGCAGGAGACATCTCCTTGCTATTGGCCTGTTGTTGATTCTTCATCAGAATCATGTTATGAAACCAAAAGAGTTCTCACATCATCTGAATAGAGTTTATTTCTTCTCTCATTCAGCAAATACATATATATTTCTGGTACACTCAGTTGCCTAACTGGGCAAGGGTTGTCTGTTGCTGCTTTCAAAAATTATAAATACAGATACACGAGGAAGCACCAGACTAACAGAGAAAAGAGCATCCTTTAGTCCTCAATGTCATGGGATACTTTGAACAACATCCCCCTTCTCTTTGTATATGTCCATCTAAAAAATGGCTTTATGAGCCAGTGCTGTGAGAACTTCCAATGAGCAGAGTCAATAGTGGGGACCCAGGCAGAAAGCTATTAGCCTTTCACAGCTTCTCTCTCTAGTTACCATCGAGTTTTTCAGGATTCCTTTCATACTGAAGATGGATAAATGCATGAATAAAGGATTTGAGCTTTTCTTCTGTGCACATTAAAGACTGGGGTTTAAAACCAGTGTGTTTCCTGCTGAAGGGTTCTGGAGAACCCGACAGCCTGAGCAGCTGCCGTTGTGATGATTTCAGAGCAGGAAGCCTCCTGAGGACTTGATCAATACCTGGGATTGCATCAACTAAGAACTTATCTCCTACAATAAACTCGTGCAGCTCCCCAGGTGGAGTTAACTCAGTTTTGCAACTAAAACTGGATCCAGCAAATCTGACACTAATGGAATTACTGCACCATTCACTGGAGAGCCCCCTTTCCCCTCCTCTCAAAGCTACCATTTCTCCATCATTGCTAAATACTACCTGTCAAGAGTTGCTTTTGATTGAGATGCGGAGGCATCAATAAAATAATTGCTGATGTCAGATAGCATTCTTTGCTTAGTGTTCATTCCCATGTATGATTTAATTAACAATGCCTTCACAGCAGAATAAATCAGCTCTTTTTTTATTTACCTGATGTCTTCAATTTCATGACTGTGACATGGAGGCTCCTTTATTATTTCTCCCAGAGCATTAGGCATGGACTCATTTGGAGGCTGAAACCCCCAAATGCAGAGGAATGGAGAGGCAGATGGTGTTTGAGCCAGTCTGAATTTAGGGAGGCTTGAGAGATATGGCTTATGTGACAAAGGAATTAGAAAACAACTTCTAATAAGTGCCACAACACAGAGAAAGAAAACAGTACCAAGTAAATTAGATAATGTAATGGCATTTGGGGCATAAAAAAGAGAGTCAAGACTGATGTATGAACCATCTCCTTATGACAAATCGTTGAACTTTTTTGAGCAGAATGGACAATAAAATGCGTGCTTTTAAAATTACACTTAGAAGAATTGGCTAAAGCTTCCCTTTGGCATAAATTCCACTTACAGCAACTGAGGATGCCTGAGGTGGAATGCAGAGCAAAAAGGAAGCTACACTTCTATGCTCCCCTCTGTTCCCACCAGAAGGAGAACAGCAGATTTTCCTCTGCAAAGCACTTCAGCAGTCAGACCATGATCTCACCTACACCCATACAAACTCAGAGTGACACCTGGGATGTGAACAAAATCATTCCAGCTTTGTACTCCTGTATGCAAGACCCACTGCAGGGACTGTGTTGCCCTCACCCAGCAGAAACACTCATGCAAAGGGCTGATATTGCAAGGCAGACCATCTCCCCACTCTCCACACAGTGTCACAGCAAGACAGGACAGTTACAGTGAAATTTGCCACTCGGTTTCTTATTTCAAAATTCAGCTTAAACCAGTGGCTCTAGACAACAAAATGGATCATGAAAAGGCACCTAATTGCCTAAGCAGAGCATCTCACAAGGGATGACAGAATGAAATTTGTGTGCCAGTAAAAGACCCAGGTAGGAGCTGTTAGAAGAGAAAAGCATTATTCCTTAGGCATGACCCAGACAGTATTAACAAGCAGTCATAGCATGATTTCTCATTATTTACAGGAAAATAGAAGTATTGTCATCATTTCTCAATGATAAATAAAGTATACAGAAGCAGAAAGACAAGTTTAAGATTCAGTGTTAAGTAGTAGAAGTACTGCATGGACTTCATCTGACAGTTGATGAGTAAAAGCTACATTTGAAAAACAAATATTACATTTTTGAAGCCCTTGTCTCATCTCATCCATACTTTCATCTCACATTGAAAAGGATCAAGATTTAAGCCACAGAGAGTGTACAGACATCTTTCCAATAAGCCTGAGTTCAAGGATCTCTGCGCAGCTTCAAAAATACACTGAGAAACATCCTTATCTACTCCTTTCATGTCCCTCAGAAGCAGAGGCTGCTCAGAACACCTTGCTCCTCCCTAAAGAGCTGAAAGATCACCCATATTTTTTTCCTATTTGGGCCATGCCTGGCAGTGATTCAGTGGATATGATCCATTTAATATCATCCATTTTCCAGAGAAACCTCTCAGAGTCAAGAAAAAACCCAGGCAAGGCAAGACTTTTCTCATCTATCACAACTTCTTAAAATGTTGTTCTCTACTTAAATCAGAAAAGAGCTTCTCTCTTTGAGGGTCCAGTTCAAACCCAGCAAAGAAATCCTGTGGCCCCATAGAAGTTGCTAGGGAGGATTTTAAATGAAGACATGCTAATATCCAAGCATCCCAGTGCTCCTAAAAATAACCCATGGGAGTGCTGTTTGTCTAATTTGGGTCTGTGACTAACACACATACGTTAGAGTCACTTCTCATGCTTCCAAGTCTACACATCATATAAGGCTACAGAAAAGTCTAAATAACTCTCTACAGGTTCATTTACCTTCTTTAGAAAACCTAGACAACTGGCTGTACCATGTCAGTGTTCATTTTATTAAAAGAAAAATAAACAAGGCAAGTTTACTGCTCAGGATACTGTTTAAAGGTGGCAAAATAAACTTCTTGAGTGTTTATAACAGCTCCGCTGTGACAGACACACTGCAAGTCCCTTCCTTCTGTCTCGAGGGCTGCATTCCACTCACATTTATTAGGAATACCTGTGATACACTGACATCCTTATCCATTTTATAGCAGGTAATATTGGCCACTGAAGCATTCATGCAGGCTATTGGTGGAGCTCCTACAGCCTGCTTCTTACCCTCCTGCACTGAAGGAATTTGGGAGACACTTCCCAGGCATCAGTGAAACTTTATCAGTCCAAGAGAAACCAAAACCAGAGCTGTGGGTTCATCCTGCCACTTACAGTCTGTGCTGCCCAACAGGCTCATTAAACATCACTGAGTTTGCAGCCTATTAAAGTTAATGAAAAAACACTTCTGATTTCCTACAGATTTTGGGTCTCAATTCACAGCTTCTCTGCAGGACAACTCCTCCCTTCTGGTCAGAGGAGCCGTGGCCTTTGACTTGGAAACTCCCATCCTGCTCTAGCCGAGTTAAGCTGCCGAAGCCAATTAGGTTATGGCATCAGAGTTCATTTTCAGCATAACCCTTGAAGTCAATTATAGGTCTCTCAATTGCTACAACCCAAAGTTTTACTTTTGGAAGGAACATTAATTCAAGCCCTGCATGTTCCCCTCTTTTTCAGTTTTAAAGGAAGCCTGAGGGTAGTGCTTTCACTTATTATGACAGGCAGAGTTCTCAGCATCTGTTTAAACAAAACAGAACAAAGGGATTATCTGTTGCCATGCAACCAATAAAAATGATACATTTTTAATAGCTGAGACTAGAAAAAGCAACTGCCATATGGGCTCAGCAATATTCAAAAGGAAAAAAAGGGTTAAAACCTTGAGTCAAGTTAAACCACTTTTCAACAGAGGGGAGGGGGACAAGTCTTTTATTACTATTATAATATAAACTCAGCATGGCTTTCAGCACATTCTCCCAGTAGGTACTACAACTGTTGTTCTTACACAAATACACTGGATTTTTATTTTTCTGACCTTGCTGTGTTTGTTTTCCCTGTTTCTTTCCATATCATCAAAACACTTGACCTTTCAATCTGTGGGATGGAAGCTAAAGTACACTTAAGGACAGCCCAGGCCACCTCCTGATGTCAACACCTGCAGGTCTTGGATTTCCATGTGTGCTGGATCAGTCAGGCTTACCTCAGTTAGGACTGGGAAAATCCGAAACAGAGCTGCAGGGGGATCAGTGGAGGTGTTTGTTTCCTGTTCATGAAATAATCTGATTACCGAGTTTAAGCACAGTGTCCAGAAAATTCCTTAAGGAACAATTTTAAACAAGGTGACACACCTGGTGTGGATTGTAAAGATTTGCTGATGCCTGTGGAGCAACACCCATCCAGGACATGGGAATTTGGGGCCTTTGGATACAGGCAATGTTGTGCAGCACAGGGAATGGCTGAGATTGGCAGGACCACAAAACACAGTGAATGGAAACGTTTCACGCTAACATGCTCAAAGCCTTAGCCATAGGTAACTGTCTTTGGAGCTCTTTTTGAATACTAACCCATCTGGAGAACCAGAAAAAAACCTCGAAGCAACCCATTTTTATGAGATGAAACTGTTCCCAGGAGAAGGAGAAAAGAAGTGCTGAAGACCTGGCTGCAAAAATTGGTCTCCAGAGGATTTCAGCAGAGGTTTGAAGTGCCTGGAGAATTAAACTGTTTTGAAAAGTACAAGACCTCATACTGATGTTTTTCTACTGGATGTTCTCTGTAAGAGCCAAACTGCTGTTCCATCAAAGGCTGCAGCCAGGGACACGGATCTGACCCCATCCCACATAAGGTTCTTATCCCATATATATTTAAGCCCTCTAGGGAATGTTACAAGGGAAAAACAGATTCCATCACCCTTCTGATTTCTGAAAGTAGCTAGCTTCAAAAATGTCCCAGATATATTTCTACCTTTTAATAAATAATTTTAAATTAGAGTCTCCACCCTAGCAGTGTACACTAACTAGTGAACGAAGAACCCCTCTGTTCTCCAAAACCATTCCAACTTCTAATCAGCAACTCTGGCTTTGCACTCAAAAAAAATTGAAAATGAAGCTTCCATAATCTCTTCCTGGGTCTCAGTCAAAGCTGAATGGAGCTGGCAGGAGCTTTGTTTTAAGGTAAGTTTCCTTTGTGCCAAATCCATACTGGCTGGCTTTGAACATCCCTTCTCCAGATCTCCAGCTCAGGTAGCATCACTTAGAAAAAGACTGGACACACTGCAAATCCTCCTCTTGGTTTTTATGACACCAGCAAATGCTTGTCTGGAGCCGAAGCCAAACAGCTTTAAGGCTAAGTCATCTTGGCATGTTTTTGTCTTCGGTGCCATAAAAGTTTTGTTTCGAAGCAGTTTACAACATAACAATAGAGGCTCATGTCTCTGCTGCTGTGTTCCTGTTGTTAACCATGTCCCTCAGCATGAGAGTGATGGATGAAATAAAGACTGACATGGCACAAAACATTCAGATCTCAATCTGTAATGATACTGATTACAACCAAGCAATGGAGCAAGACCTATTTCTTCTTTTATCATTTGTGTCATAGTAAAGAAGTGATTTGTTCTGATGAAAATGATTTCTTTTTTTTATTCAAATCGGCGATCACCACCACCAAACACATTTTAGCAGCTATGGAAATCATGATACAATTAGGAAATATTGAAGGAACAAATGATTTCTCATTAATACATAATGATCAGCATTAATACAAAGGCAATTTAAAGTTAATTTAGAAGAATGGCTACATTAAGATAACTGTGTTTCTCCAATTAAAGGGCACAAATGTTCTCCACTGAACCCCCTCTGAGTTATTAAGTTGTTCCCTTTGGTGGAACTTCTGCAGAGTTCTGATTTCAAATTTTCCTCTCTTCACTCTCCAAATTACTGAATTTAGTACACCAATGGTGGAGAACTCAGAAGCATCCTTGTGATGAGCTGTTCTGTCACACTCAGAGCTCAAAATGAGCTGAAAGAAACAATCTGAATATCCTGGAGGTTGTTCTGAGCCCACAAAAAACCAAAAGTCTTTGTCAGGAGAGTCATTCTTCCACATAAAATGTGACTCAACCATAATTTTTACTGGCTCTAACAGTTGGCTTCCTTTTGATGTGACAGAGTTCACTGACTGCAGGGTGGAGGACAATATTGATCCTCAACAGAGCAGGAAAAATAGAGTATGAGCAGTAGGGTCTAAGCAACACTCTATGTACTCTAAAGGAAATAAACTTAAAAATTGTTCCAAGCTGACAGACAAGAAAAATGTTACCTTCTAATTGTCAGTGATTGCTATAAATTTTTATAAGCAATTCCCTATGCACAAAGAATATAATAAGAGCTTAGCTAAAATCCACAGCATCTTTCTCTTGGCAAAAACAGAGGCAGAAGACACTATCCCTGGCTTTGGCCACGACTCCCAAAGCCTAGAATCACTGACCTTAAAGAACATAATCTAAAGGCCACTGGATTTAGGGAAAGCTTTCCAATTATTTCTGCACACTTCAGATCAGGCCTCAAAGGGAGCTTGCATTTATCCTCTGCTGTTTTGCAAATACAGCTGGAAAGGGGCTGCTTGATATAAATCACTTATAGTTGAGCATAGTGGCTGCACCAGTATGCCTTCAAAAACCACAAAATAAATATGTTTTACACGAATATGGTGTTGTTTGGGTTTGATTTGGTGACTGGTTTTTAGGGAGGGGTTGGTGAGTATGACTTTGTGGGGTTTTTTTTCATTGAGGTGCCCCTTCTCAAAAATTCCTCTTCAATATATTTGATAGATTTTTCTGTACAATGTCTCATTTTCATGCAACTTTGTAGAATTCATCAAACATTCCTTAATAAGTGCACTTTTCTCATCAACACACAGGCAACTGTTCTCTTGTAGAGGCAAAATAAATAAATTTTAAAAAAATCATTCTCTTTGAATTTGGTGTTTGCTCAGAGACCTCGGGCTCACTTGTAGCAGCCCAGCACTCACCCCATGGCCATACGTAGGGAAAACCTCAGGTTAAGCACTCACTCAGGTGAGAACAGTGCAAATGTTTTCCTTTGAACACCTGCCTCTTTGGAGACTTTTCAAAGCCTTTCTTCAATTTCTTAGTGGCTGATTCCTGCCAGAGCTTGAAATGCTCTCTGCTGGCAGGCTCTGGGCTCTCTGGCTCGCCCAGCACTCCAGTCATGCACTCTGGGTTTAGAGCCCTGGGAACAGAAATGAGCCAACTGTGCTTTGGAGATGTGTGGACATCTCTGCTCCCAACCTTGCTGCTCTTGGGGCATGAGGAGCCCGCAGCAAACACACCAGAGAATTTGGTGCTAAAATTAGCTTGCATTGTATCAAATCACTTTAGTTTTCTCCTGTGGAAAACTCCTGTATGCTTAGTATGTTTAGAGAGAGGATTTTCAATATTTTGATTTATAGACCCTAAAAAAATGCTCCAGTGAAAGCATGGAAGATTCACATCTCTAGAATCTCCATAGAAACTCCCTTACCCTGAACCCCTTAGAAGCAACAGAGAAATCCCAGAAGATCCATAGATCACAGATCAAAAGTGACTTCCTTAAAGCTTATTTGCGCTGAGGAAAGGTCCTTATCAGACTACAGTGTTTAGTGTCTAAAATGTTTACTGTTTTCCTGTTATAACATTTTTCTCCTCTAAATATTTGCAACTTCAAGAACACCAATGATGTTGACCAAAACCTCGAGTTTAGCTCTCTTTCCAGTTCTCTCTTGCACAGCTCACTCAGTGCCATTACCAACTTCTTATTTCCCAATACACATTCTTACTTCAAACTCCACATTTACTGAAGTGATCTCAGACTCCTCAGTCTAAAGTGGGACACGTTTGTAAAACAAGCTCATTTGTTATGCAAAGCCACAGTATTTATAAAAATAATTTAAAAGCCTCCTTTTCCCTTTCTAGATCACTTGACTTTTCCTTTAACAAATGCTATTCCCCTGCTACAGATTAATCACTACAAAGTGCCAGAAGTTCTCTGTGTCAATTACTATAATTTGAGCTTAGCAAGAATTATTACAACCAACAACTCACTGACCCCTTTCATGACAACCACTAAAATCCCATGCTGGAATACTGCAGGGACAGCCTGTTTGACCTACAAACATAGCTCGATTCAGGGAAATAATGCTGATCATGACAGTGCTTTGAAGGCGAAATCAGAAGTAGTTAAGGATGTACTTAATGTGTGTTTTTATTTAACTGCATGTCTCCTGAAGAATTTTCAGGGTTAAAAAAACACTGTAGTTTGACTAAATCGTATTTCTCCCCACTCATCCCCTGACCAAAAAATCATCCAGTCTCTATTTAAAGAGTTGTAGGGATGATGAATCACTCACCACAGCCATATGATCTAGTGCTTAAAACACCCTCTCTGTATCTTTGTCATTTGAATGTCTTTAGTTTCACTCAGTCTTCATTACTTTGAGGTCCCAGTCCTGTCCTGTCCTCCCCATGTTGTGACCTGCTCTTGGCCTTTCTAAATTACCTGCTATTTCATGTTGTTCTCTAATAACAAGCATATACATTTGTGAAATAGGATACCCTAATGCAGAAACTGGTAACTTTTTAGAGACAAGAGGAGTGAGCGCCTGGCCTGCAGCTTCAGATTATCTGAAGCTCAGCAGTGACTGACACAAGGAGCACTAAAACACTAATTATCTACAGGCATCCAGAACCCACTAACCAAACCAACAAATGTTCTTGGTCCCATGGGCTCTCAAACACAGTGTCATTGTTACAACCATGCAGTTGTCTCCAGAACAGCATTTTTGGGATATCACCATGGTCAACTGCTGCATCATATGGCCCTGCTTAAACAGGGGGTTGGACCCAAAGACCTCTCCAGGTCTCTCCCAACCCCCACCATCCTGTAGTTCATTGCATACATCTTCTTCCCAGTATGAAGCCAATAGGTGTATTGCCAACCATCCTTTGCACTGCATACAGTCACTGAACCCCCAGAGCTGGAGAACTGGATCTGCCAGGCAGTGATGGGAAAGTCAGTCAAATTTCTAAACTTTTTCTGAGTCTGTAACAAGAGTGGAACACGAGTCATTTGCAGGTGCATATACCCTCACAGGCTTAAGTACACGTAAAAGTTCCTTCATGCAACACTAAAATACTTACGAACTTTTTTGTTGTTGTTGTCACTGCTTAGCATGTAAACATCTGTTTGAAGCTGATATTTTACAAAGTGGTGCTTTGGATTTTGTTTTGGTCTGATAGATCAATTTTCTTGTATCCAAAATTCCTCCTATCAGCAGACAGTCTGTCCTAAGTTTACCCTTTAATTTAGTGCAAACTGGGTCAGAAATGCTGAACTGCAGAACTGCAGAGCAAGTCCAGAAGCAAAAATTTCACGTGGGTTGAAGGGAGAGGGGAAAGATGTTGTAAGATTTGGGTTCTGTCTTCCTCCTGACCCACGAGCCTATCATTATATTTTGTCTCCCCTGTCCAGCTGAGGAGGGCAGTGACAGAGGGCCTTTGGTGGGCACCTCGTGGCCAGGCTGGGTCAACAATAAGCTACAAATGTTAGTCATAAAATCACAAACATCAATTATTGCTGGAGTTGCTGTATATTAAAAGTCCATACTTCTACACTGAACATGTCTGCTGAACTATGGTATTGAAACATATGAAAACAAAGAATTTTGGAAGGGAAAAGATCACACTTAATTGTCCATGAAAATTTTAGCCAACTGCAGGTGTACTCAATTAACATCTCATTAAAAAAACCTCTTGAACTTCAAACAAGCCGTCAGCCTTGTATAGTGTAAATGAAGGGTATAATTGATAGCCACAGCAGTGCTGGGTTAAGTGCTTTAATAACATTCTGGCTCTCCAGAGAAAGTCAGCTCTGTTTCATCAATAGAAAGAATCCACGCCAAAGAAGTTTCATACTTTAAATGAGTTTTCTGTAGCTGCCGCAGAATAAAAGCAATGAAGTCAGGAGAAAAGTCAGCATAATGCAGCATGTGCTTTTTCTGTTTGCTTCTGGAATATTTTCTTCTCTTTAGACTGTTTTCAAAGCAAAAATGCAGCACACATCTTCTTTACTTTGATAGGCTAATGGGTACAGATTAGCCATAAAACATAAAATACCAGTGCTTTTCCAAGCACGTGGCCCTAGTTCTGATCTTGCCTATGAGTCTGCCTTTGCCAGAGGCTGATTTAGGATACACCAGTCCTGCTCACCAGCAACTGGCCAGCACAGGAGGGTTATTCCCAGAGCACCTGATGCAGCAGCAGTCTGGGCCTGCAGGCAGATATATTCCCTTCGACAGGATTAGTTCAGAATTGTGAGAGCAGCACCTCGCCCTCTCTGCTCCATCCAGCCAACCCTGAACTTTGGGAAGGTTTGCATACACAGCAGTGTCATAAATCTACACTCCTAATACACTGATTGATGAGAGATGGAGGAGAAAAATATAACAAGCTATTTGATCCGTGGCCCTTTGCTCAGTTATTGCTCTGGCCTTTGTACAGCCAGACTAACCAGGTGCAGCAGCTGTAAAAGAGCATCCATTTTCCATAGGATCGTATTCTCTGTCCTTGAGGGGAAGGAGAATGCACAGCTCTGCTGTACTTTGCAGAGGTCACATACCTCCAGCTTTTCCCTCTTCAGTCACTGTTCTCTCCAGTTCTGATTGCTCCTCTACCCCAGAGGGCACAGCAGCATTGGTTCTGGAGCTGGTGGACCTGTCAGGCTGCAGGTCACTGGGTATCTGCAAATTACTTCTGAAGAGCTCCGGAAAGGATAATTAACAAAAGCAATCCTCCAGTCAGTTTAAATGTGGTCTGCACCCTCCCCAGAAATACTGGGAGGTCCACAAATTGAGAGAGCTTAAAACTAGTGATTGATACCTGATTTTGCATCCTGGTATCTGCCTCCTTATTAAGTTTCTAATACTATCTGGAAAGTTGTGATTATGCCCTTGGTTTTCCTTTGCGTTTTCTGTATGATTTTTGGCATCTTCAGACTAATTAAATGTGCCCACATCCTCTGTCCATCCTTACACTTTGTCCTGGCACACACAGTGCCCTCCAGACTAGAACTCTCATCTTCACATGCCCTGTATTTTGCAAGTCCCTCTGACCTTCTGGGTAAAAAACCTTTCCTTGATTAGAACTTTTATGCTACTTTTCCTCCCCCACCTCCTTGGTTACTAAAGGGCTACTTTGCCTGGAATTAGCATCTGGTTAATCACAGGGAAGGTTCTCCAGCTCTCTCTCAAGCAGAGTCTTAATACACTCTTTGCTTTCTGAGCAGACAATCTCAAAGGAGTTCCCCAACAACCAACTCTCAAGATGCATCACTCTTCAAAAGAGGTGGATCCATGCCAGTTCTCTATCCTCTCAATGCTGGGAATGGCTGTGAAGATAATTTTGCACTTATTCTATCATGTTTCATGACTATGCTGGGCTCTGTAGCTGTGTCCAACACAAGCAATTCACTTCTCACATTTTTATGGTCCAAAATGCCATCATCTTATTACTGAAAGTGAATATATCATCTCTGAGAATCATATTTTGAATAAGCCAAAGTTTAAATTAAATATTTCATCCCCTTGACTTTGTATTTTATATTAAAATGGACCCACCTCAAATAACACTTGTGGAAATAGCAATCCCTACATTACACTTGCACAGGATACTGAATCAAAAATACATTTCAGCTGCAGGAGAAGGATCCTATCATGAATAATATAAAATATTAATGTTTCTAATGTTCAGTTGCTACGTTATTTCCTAAAATCCAAGGTTGCAAGCGATGGTTCTTGTGTGTGAAATCCTTAAAACCATACAATTAAGTAATTGAATGACAAATCCAAGAATACAGTGCATTTTCCACACCTGTGGACTATCACTCATTCTGTTCCAGTGGCTGGCAACAAGCAGTGATCTTGAGTTGACAGAGCCTCCCACAATGGGAATACATTTTGGATCCCTTCCAGACCCCACTAGGAAAGTCAGGACAGTAACAGGGCAGCTGCAGGAGATGAGACTCTCAGGAGGCAGAAAGGCTTGGAGCACTTCAGGCCCAGTGCAGAACATCCCCTGCCTGCTCTCTGTTCCATTTCTGCTGGCCAGGATTGTCATATGCATAAAAGGCAGTAAGATTTCCTGCCTTTGACCATGTCCTTTATCATATTTTGATCATTCTATGGCAGAGAGGAACTGTACCTCAGAAGTGTCAGTCACACAATGGGAATGCAATTGTGTTCCTTTTAGCTGTGACAACTCTATCTCCTGGGAGATAGAACTAATATTTTTCTGCAGAATGCAGCCTCTCTGTTGTTTTAGGCTTTTAAAAAAAGAAAACAGAAGGCAGTTATATTTGGCATGGCTGGAGTTAACTTATTTGCTTATCTTGGGAGTGTTTGCCCTTTTCAGCATTCCTTGAATTATACAGACATTTTCCCCCTCGTGTAGCACAGCTACATAATCTGCTTTACAGGAAGAACCAGTCAGAGTTAAAAGAAATAGTTTTTCCCAGCACCTCAGCAAAAGCCAAAAGCCTGATTCTGAAGCTGCACAGTTGCATTGCACAAAACCTGCTCAGAAATCTGGACTTGCACTAAAAAGAGAAGTTTCATGGAAAAAACCCAACCCAAAACAAACGAATTAGAAAAACCCCAACTGTATTTTCATTCAAGACAAAAGCCATGTGAGCAGTTCATCAGAGCTGAGGCCTGAGAAGCAATAACTGGCTTGCTTCATGTTTGCCAACTTGCTGCTGCTGCCATCAGCTGCTTCACATTCCTCTTGCCCACTGCTGATCCTATCAGAGTTTTTGATATAATTAACTTGATACAAAACCCATTAATAATCTCAGTCTCATATTGAAAAAAGAAAAAAAGGAGGCAAAAGTTCAACAGGAATTCTGGAGATGCAAATTGCAAAGGAAATCTGGTCTTTAATTTTTAATATATGAGAATTGTGATTCAATTCTGCTGCTCAGCCAGAAGTTCAAGGAGATTTAGTACCTACAGTTAAGGTATTGAATCAGTCTTGGAAACCTGTCAGTTGAGTCATTTGAAACTGGACTGGAAAAAAAGCATTAGAGAAAAACTGCAGGGAACAATTTTCCAATGGCAAAAAAAAAAAAAAGGATTATTGTAGCACTCTTAATGCATTTAATTTTATCTACACAAGAGATATGGGAAAAATCAAGTTCAAAGCTCTACCTGGCTGTGGCTCCTGAAATTTTTACTAAC